>JAWNMU010000670.1:0-35992 GCA_035043665.1 Drosophila quasianomalipes | reverse complement strand
CACATTGCTAGCTAAGGAAGCGAAGAAGAAAGCACGGGAAGTGAAGAAGAAGGCGAGGAAGTGAAGAAAGAGGCGAGGGAGGCGAAGAAGAAAGAAGCGAGGGAAGAGGCGAAGAAGAGAGCAGAGGCGAAGCGGCGAAGAAAGAAGCGAGGGAAGAGGCGAAGAAAGAAGCGAGGGAAGAGGCGAAGAAAGAAGCGAGGGAAGAGGCGAAGAAAGAAGTGAAGGAAGAGGCGAAGAAGGAAGTGAAGGAAGAGGCGAAGAAGGGGGTGAAGGAAGAGGCGAAGAAGGAAGTGAAGGAAGAGGCGAAGAAGGAAGTGAAGGAAGAGGCGAAGAAGGAAGTGAAGGAAGAGGCGAAGAAGGAAGTGAAGGGAACAAGGGAAGTGGAGAAGGATGTGAAGGCAACGAAGGAAGTGAAGGAGGAAGCGAAGGGAACGAAGACAGCAAGGACGACAAGGACACCGAAGGAAACGAAGAAAAAGGCGGCGAGGAGGAAGAGGCAGAGGAAGGACGGCGGAAAAGTGAAAAAGGAGGAAGAGGAAAAGAAAAAGGAAGAGGAGAAGAAAAAGGAAGAGGAAGAGGAAGACGATGAAGATGAAGATGAGGGCGTACAAGTAGATGGACTCTTTCCTAAACAAAGAAAGAAAGTCATTTCGAAGGTCAGAGCACTCGTGTTGGCCAACAATATCGACACGTTCACGTACAAAATGGTAAGAGGGGGAGGGTTCTTGCATGCATTTACACATCCACATCCGCGCACACATGTTTTTCAATCTGCGCTGCACATACTCCTGCGCCAGCGGACCTTCTTTGGTATATCACATATGCATGCCTGGTCTTGGAGTACCTCATTCGGCCGTGGTGTGAGCGACTACGTGGCTAGCATGTACGCTTCTGTGTTTCAATGTGTTCTCATGTTTCTGTGTATGTATGTATGTGCCTATGAATGAATGTGTGAATGTCTGATACATACAGTTGTTGTCTGAGCTAAGAAAGACTTTCCCCATGACTTCGTGGAGGAACACAAGGCGTTTATCAAATCATTTACGTCTGAAGAAATAGCTAGGATGCATCAAGTACTGTAGAGGGAGAGCGAGCCAGTAGCGGAAGAGGGGGTAGAGAGAACGGCGGAGGAGGAAGATGTAAGAAAGAGAAAAAAGAATGGCGGGGTGGCGCTGGTTTACCGAAAGAACGACAAGGAAGGATGAAGAGGAAGGGCGGGGGAGTGGGAAGGAAGGAAAGTGGGGTTGATGTGGGTAGGGTAGGAGGAGCAAGGAGCAGCAGAAGCTTATTGTATTATCCTTCTTGTTTCTTTTCGGATGGCATTCTCTTTTTTGTTTTTTCTGTTCTTTTTTCTGTCGTTGGCTCTTTCTTATTTCATCTTTTGTTTGTCTTTTGTTTGTCTTTGCGTTGCTTTGTTGTTTTTTTTTCTTTTATTTTTTTCTGTTTCTCTGTTTTATCTATTCGTGTCTCCATTATCTCTTGTCATTTGTTTTTAGTTTTTTCTTTGTTTATTTCGGTGTAAATGATTAACGTCGCTGTTAACTTCTTTCTTTTCTTCATCGTATTGTGTCATTTTTTTTTTGTTTTTTTTTGTTGTTCTTTTTTCTCTGTTCACTCTGTTTATGTTTTTACCATGTTCGTGTTGTATCAGTGTGTGTGTGTGTATATGTATGTGATATATAATGCGTGTGTATGTATATGTATATACGTGTGTGTACGTGTACGTGGGAATGTAGATACTCATTCGTTGATTCCTATGAGCAAGCCAACCTACCTCGCCCGTAGCACAATCTTCGTATATAAATATCAGTAGTATTATGAAATATCTAGAAAAATATCTTTGTGGAATAAGGTGCTCATATTTCGAAGCAGGACTTTGTTGCACTTTCAGCCAAAGCGTGGGTTCGTCTATGCATATGTACTACCCACCTGCGTATCTTTAATTTTCCTTCACGACTGCTCTTTATATTTCTGAGAAACTTTACTCTAACGTGCATATGTGTCCCCATGTTCTATGTTTAGGATATGCACGTATGTTGCGTTTGTGTATGTTTGCTTGTTTGTTTGTTTGATTGTTCATTCGTTTGTTTGCTCGCTTGTGTGTTGGCTTGTTTGATTGCTTTCTGGCTACGCTGATCCTCATCTTTCTCAACTTCTATTTGATAGTTATTGTGTTTGGTTTGTTTTTGATTCGCACATGTATGTATTATGTGTGCTGCTATCAACGTCCTATTTGGTAGAGAATTCTTTGGTTTGGTTAGTTTTAATTACCCCCCGTCAAGGCGGTTCATACTTTTCTATCCTTTGGAAGAGTACTGCATAGTGACGTTGTTAGGGGCTTTTATTTTCAATAAATTGCCAGTTAAAAATAAAAAAAAAAAGTCGGACTTTGCGAGAACACTAGTTGATTGATTGCGAGTGGGTCGAACTGAATGGCAAGGGTATATGTATATGGTAGCAACGATAGGTAGACAATCTCCACTGTTCGCATGGATGCTATGCGATGGAAAAGGAAATAACGTGAGTTTATTCGGACGAAGCGACTACGGATAGTCAAAAGCTACTGCTCAAAAAGTGGAAGACGAAAGACAAAAGAACAAAAAAAACAAAAAACAAAAAACGAAAAACAGAAAAAAAAAACAAAAAAGCAAGAATAAGAAACAACAGAAACAAATAAAAAAATAGAAAACGAAATGAAAAAACAAAACGAAAAAATGAAACAAAGAAAAAAAAAAACGGAAGCTAAGAACAGAACATGCGAAACGAAGGATTAAAAGAACAGTATACGGAGAATCTGTTTAGAAATGAATGGATTTAAATCATGGAATACAGAAGACAGAAAGAGAGAGCAAGGGTGAAAGAAGAGAAAAGGGAAGAGGAAAAGAGAAGAAGAGAGGAGAAGAGAAGAGGAGAGGAGAAGAAGAGGGAAGAGAGGAGGAGAGGAGGAGAAGAGAAGGGAGAAGGAGAGAAGGAGAGGGAGAGAAGGAAGAGAAGAGGGGTTCACTAACTGAGCATATGGTATACACAGAACACACAGGCGAGATAAAGGAAGTAACGCAATGAAACAGAAATACAGAGCGCAGAGCAAGAGCATCGGAGGATTGTAGAAGAGCATCGGAGGATTGTAGGAAGGCAAAGGGAAGAGAATGGATGGCAAGGAAGGGAACGGAAGATGAGTTGGTCCGAATGGATTATAAACAAATAGATCGGCGTGCAGAAAGAGCAGAAAGGAATACAAGTCAGCACAGAAAGAGTCGAAGAAAAAACAAAAAAAAAAAAAAAAAAAAACTCATAATAAGAACGAAGAGAGAAAAAAAATTAATCAGATGAAGGAGACAGGGAAGGGGAAGGTGAAGAAGAAGAGGAAGGCATGGAGTTGGCGGAGAAAGAAGAGTGCGAAAGAGGGCAAGGAGGGATGAGGGAGAAGGAGGGGAAGGAGGGAGCATAGACGGAAAGCGGGCGGTGGAGGGGGAGCAAAAGCTCTAAATGAATGAAGTCAAACAGTGGATCGAGGGGGATAAGGAAGGGAGAGGGGGTGGAAAGGGGAGAAGGGAAGCGGGGGGGGGCGAGGGGAGAGGGGGGTATATAAGGAGAAGATGAAGGGGAAGGGGAGGGGGAAGCGGAAGCGGAAGAAGCTAGAGAGGAAGAGGAAGAAGAGGAAGAAGAGGAAGAGGAAGAGGAAGAGGAAGATGAAGAGGATGGAGATGGGAATGAAAATGATGGAAGGCGTGGAGGAGGAGAGGAAGAGGAAGAGGAGGAAGAGGAAGAGGAAGAGGGGGAAGAGCGACGGTTGAATGAAGAAGAGGGGGAAAGGGAAGGAGAAGGGCAAGGGGAGGAGGAAGGAGAAGAGGAGGGGAAGGGAGAAGAGGAGGGGGAAAAGTGGCGAGTGTCAGAAAAAGAACAGAGGAGAGAGAGGAAGGGGAGCAGAGGAGTAAAGGGATCGAGACCCTATCTAATTGAGAGGCAGAGAAAGAATAGGGCGAAGAGGAAGGGAAGGGAGAAGGAGAAGGAGAAGAAGGAGAAGGAGAAGAAGATGGATGAGTTGAGGAAGAGAGAGAAGACGAGGAAGAAGAGGAAGAAGAGGAAGAAGAGGAAGAAGAAGAAGAGATTATGGAGTGAGGGTAAATCATTTGGTGTATATATATATGTGAATATCTGTAGACAACAACGATTGTTTTCAGAATGAAGTATAAGATCCTATATAGAATCACGCTCAAAGGCAGCTCGAAAAACGAAGAGAAAGATGAAAAGGAGGAGAAAAGGGAGGAGGGGGCATAGGGCGCAGGGGAAGAAGAAGAAGAATAGTGGTAGGGGGAGGAGCAAACGAAGGGGAAGGGGAAGAAGGAGAGGATGATGGATAGGAGGAGGGGGAGGAGAGAGTGGGGGTAAGAGGGAGGGAAAGCTTTCGAGTAGACGGAGACTAGGAGGAGAGAGAAAGAGAGGGAGAAGGAGAGGGAAAGTGATGAAAGGAAGAACTGGAAATATGATTTAGCAATTAAGAGAGAAGAGGAAACGATCGAGAAGAAGGAAGGAAGGGGAGGGGAAGAAGAGGAAGAAGAGGAAGAGAGAGGGTGGGGGAGGGGGAAGGAGCAGAAGAAGAGGAGGAAGAGGATGGGCGAGAGAGGGAGGAGGATGAAGACGAAGACGAAGATGAAGATGATGATGAGAGGCGAGAAGTGTTCGATAAGAAAAGGGGACGAGAGTGAGAGGGAGCGGGGAAAGGAGAGGAGAGAGAGAGGCTGAGTAGGAGGGAAATGAAGAGTAGGGGGGGGGGATCATTCTTTTCTTCCTTCTCCTTCTCCTTCTCCTTCTCCTTCTCCTTCTCCTTCTCCTTCTCCTTCTCCTTCTCTCCTCCCTGTCCTCGCCCTCCTCTTCCTTCTCTTCCCTTTCCCTCCCTTCCCCCGCCTTCCCTTCTCTCTTTCCCCTCCTCCTCAACTTCTTGTTCTCCCTTTCCTCTTCGAAGTTCTCCTCCCTCTCTCCCTCTCCTCCCTCTCCTCCCTCTCTTCCTCTCCTCCATCTCCTCCTTCTCTTCATCCTCCTCATCCACGTCAACCTCTACGTGTTCCTCTTTCCCTTCCGCCACTGCTTCCCCCATCCCCTCCCCTCTCTCTTCCGTCTCCTCTCCATCATCGTCCGTTGTTGTGGATTCGGTTTCCTTCAGTGTACTTTTCCTTCTATTCGTGTCCACTTCTCCCTCCTCTGAGTGTTCTTCCTCCCCTTCTTCCTCCTCGACCTCCGCCTCCTCTTTTTCCTCCTCCTCCTCCTCTTCCTCCTCCTCCTCATCATCTTGTTCTTTTTCTTTAACATCCTCGTCATCTTCATCATCATCATACTCATCCAAATCAATCATATTTCCATTCACGTCCTTCAATTCAAATCCGAACCCGCCAAACAATTCCTCTCCTCCCACACTCTTCTTCTCTTTCTCCTCCTCCTTCTCTTTTTCCTTCTCCTTCTCTATCTCCTTCTCCTTCTCCATCTCCTCTCTCTCCTTCTCCTTTTCCTTTTCCTTTTCCTTTCTTCCTCTCCTTTCCCTCTCAATTTCCCTCTCCCTCTCCCTCTCCCTCTCGATTTCCCTTTCCTTTTCCTTGAGAGAGGCCAAGAAGACCGAAGCTCCCTTGTTGAAAGCACTTAACTCAAACAAAGGCACTGCCTTGTCTTCTTTCTTTTCCTTCTCCTTCTTCTCCTCCCTCCGCCTTTCCTCATTCTCCTTCCACCCCCGCTCTCTCCTTTCACGCCTTTCTCTTTTCTCCTTCCTCTCCCTCTCTCTCTCCCTCTCTCTCTCTCTCGTCACTTTCGCTCTCTTTCTCCCTCTCTTTCTCCTTCTGCCTTCCGTTACTCCCGATCTTCAAAAGATCTTCTATGAAAAACACCGGTTTCTCACTCTTCCTTTCGCTTGGCATTTCACTACTCTTGTCACCTCCCTTGTCAGTTAACTTGAAGGGGTTTGAAGTGTATCTTGAACTGGAATTATATTTAGGGTAAGATTTCCCCTCTAACTCCCCCTCTCTCTCTCCTTCTCCGTTGCCCGCCCCTCCCCGACGTACAGTCTCTCCCCCATCCTTCCTCTCCACCTCCTCATTGGACTGACTAACGAAGGGAGATAGGGGGAGAGAGGAGCAGAGGAGGAGGGAAAGGAAGACGATAGGGAAAGACCACGGGAAAGAGGAGCTGGGGAAGAGGAAGAGGAAGAGGAAGAAGATAAAGAAGAGGACGATGATGGTTGAGGTGAGTGTTTGATACATTGTTTCGGTGGTTGGAGTGAGTTCGACTTTCTCGACACAATGGATGTGTCCGCAGCGCTTGTATTGCTGTTGTTGAATGTCCTGTTGATTGTGAAGGGGGGTGAGCGTATGGAAAGGTGCGCGCGATGGAGAGGCCGAGAGAGTGTGTGGCGGAAAGAGAGGAGAGAAGGAGTCTGAGTAGGAGTGATCCCCACGCAGAGATAACGAGGGACTTTTTGCCATTCACTTGCCCCGACATTGCCCTCCTTAGCTCTCTGTGGAACACAACCCCAACACCCACGCTCTTTCTTCTTCTCACGCTTCTACCGTTTCCAGCATCAGCTCTACCCATATTCCTATTTGCACTCTCTCTCACACTCGCATGCCCATCTTCCCTCTCGCACTCTCTCTCTAGATCTCTTTTGTTATCCCCTTTTGCTCCGTTGTGTTTGCTTCTCTTCCCTTCTCTTCCCCTCCTTCCTCGCTCTCCCTCTCCCTCCTCCTCGAACAGGAAATCGCTCACAGTCGAGTAGTTTAGGCCAAACACCACACTCTCGAAAAATAAACACTCTTGCTCTTTCTCCTTCTCCTTATCTTCCCCGTCTCTCCCCCTCCCCTTCCCCCCCTCCTTCCTCCTCTTTTTCTTACCATCCTCCTCCGTTCCCCTCTCCCTCTCCACATTTTCTTCCACAATCACACAGCAGAGTTGTTTCTCTTCGACAACATCTTCTCTCTCGACAGCGATGACTCTCTTGCTGTCCACCGTGACTTCTACTCCCTGCTGCGAGGCACTAGCAATGAACGAAGGATTCAGCATTATCTCCCCAGTGTTCTCCTCCTCATCGACTATCACACGCAGGTCTATGTCCGATACGATCCTCCCGTCTCTCTTCTCTTTCAACAAATACTTTTCGAGGATGTCGACTGAAAAGTAAAGCTTCTCTCTATCCGTGATTAAACAAATAGTCTTCACTCTCCTCCCTCTCCCCCATCCCTGCCCTCCCTCACTCTCGTCCTCGTTCACTTCAATATCTAGAATCTCAGCTAAGTGATTACCATATTCATATGCGTCAATTTTTGTTTCATCGAAGGTGACGTGCCCCTCCGTCGCTTTTTCGATTGCCTTCTTGAAACAAAAGCAAACAACTTGAAGCACCGACAGAATGGGAACTATGAAAGTGTAATATGTTAAATAATTTAACAATTCAAACAATATACCCTCAGACATTGTGAAAGTATGAAATTACAAGTTGGTTTTTCTCAAACAGTCGTCTGGAAGGTCAACCCTGTGTATATTATATATGCATTTAGAACCGTTAGAGCATCTGCTTGCGCATGATGATGTAGAGAACAAGTCAAGAAAAAGGCAGCTCTACGTGACGCATAAAGAGCTCACGTGCAAAAATAACAACGCAGTTTGGCATACGTGTGTAAAAAAAATATAATAGAAAAACAATGCATTGTTTTTATAGTGTTCTTAGAGTGTATTGTTAGATTTCTTTTCATTTTTTCACTGGAAGCTTGCCACTAGAAATAGATTTTTTTTTCTTTTTCTCAAATTTCCCAAGATGAATCTAAGCTTGTTTATTTCAAGAAAACTGAGCCATTACCGTGCATATTGCTCGATATTTGCTTTCGGGTGTATTGTTCAACTGGAATAATACCGGTTTATAACTATAAATACGTATTTTACTGCGTGAAATAGGATAGATCCTCCCCTATTCTTGTGAACAAATGGCAACTAGAAAAGAAACAAATAAATACTACCCTATGGGGTGGAGACCCTTCTAAGGGTGGGATTAACGAATATGCCGGACAGCACCCTCTACGCGAAAGAGCTAGGAAGCTTAAATCGGAAGGTATATTAGTTATTCGGTTTGAAATGCCTTTCAATGTGTGGTGCAAGCATTGCAATTCTCACATCGGGAAAGGTGTGAGGTATAACGCAGAGAAAAAGCAAGTGGGCAACTACTTCACCACGCCGGTATTTGAGTTCCGGATGAACTGTCATCAGTGTTCAAAGGAGATGGTGGTGGAGACAGATCCGAGGGAAAGGACGTACAAGTGTGTGAGTGGATTAGAGAAGAAGGAAGAGGGGTGGGAACCTGACTCAGGCAGTGGGCTGGGAGACAGACGAGTGGAGTTTCTCTCCATGTCGGAAGAGGACAAGTTGAAACACTCTGAGAAAATGCAGGGGAATGCAATGTATCGCCTGGAGCAAGAGGAGAGGGACAGACGGAGAGCAAAGGAGGGAGGGGCATTGGTAGATGCCTTGGTGAGAGAGAGGAGAGAAACCATGGGGACAACTATGCTGCGAACCAACGAGCGAGGGAAGTCTTCAGAGGAGAGAAGAAGGAACGCAAGCGCAGGGACCAGGATCTGAAGGAACAGAGGGAATCTACTGGGTTTATGCTTCCCCTGAGAGAGCTAGGGAGGGAGGAGGAAGCGTTCGCTGCCGAGCAAGTGGAGAGGGCTGTGCAGAGGAATAAGAGGAGGAGGGAACAAGTGGAGGAATGGGGAGGTAGGGATTTTGAATACGGTGGAAGGAGTGATGAAGTGCCAACCAGGGAGGACGAAAAGGAATGGGAAAAGGGCGGGGAGGGGGAGAAGAAAAAGGAGGGAGCGTGGGGAAAGGAAGAAGCAAGGGAGAGAGAAGAAGGGAAATCTAATGGGCACAGAAGTCTAGTCAGTGGACAGGTGAGTGAAAGAAATGAATCTTGTCATCAAGATGCAGCTACTGAAAAGCAAGGGAAAGCAGAAATGACACCGTCTTCAAGTGAAGTAAATTCAAGTGGATTTTCAAGTGGGCCCACAATCCATTCAAGTTCAGGATCTGTTCGCCCTCATAATTCCTTTTCATCAGATGTACCTCGACCGCCTTCCTCTTCGTCCTCTTCTATCTCATCTCTCTGTTCCTCATCCCCCACCTCCTCGTCCTCTTCCTTCTCTCTTAAACCGACTATCGTAGTTAAACCGAAGGCTTCTCATGGCTCTTCGTCCTCTGCCTCTCACACACATCCCTCTTCCACCACCGCGCCTCTCTATAAGTCAACTGTTCTCCCAACGGCTACCTTTCAACCCTCTCTGTCGCACTCTTCTTCTCGTCTCCATTCTTCTTCTTTGTCCTCCTCATTTTCGCATCCTCTCCACAACAAAAAATACAGAACTCTTCCTATAACAGGAGAAAGCGATAAAGTAAAATTCTTGAAGAAACTAATTTCAAAAGAAGATGCAAGAAGGAAGCATTAAATGAAGAGGAATGGATGCAAAAAAAAAAATTAAATAAAACAATATCTCTTCTTTCTTTTTATTGATGTAGTGGAAAGCACGCTTTGTTTCTTTTCGTTTTCTACTGACTGTACTATTTCATAAAGAAGGCGAAAAATGTAACATGATTAAAAAATGGTTTACGGCTAATCTACTTGTATTTGGTACTTTGTATATATCTCCGTATAATAACAATAATAATTTTTGAAGAAATTGTATAGTAGACGATGCATCGGACGTCTTTATCTTTTTGAATATTTCGTCACTTGTCAAAATGACCGAGGAATCGGGTAAAAAAGGGAGGCAACGGTAACAAAACAAAATGAAAAAAAATAATTGAATACTTCAGTTATTCATGTTAATTTTTGGATTTGCAGGACCTGCTTAATTTTTTTGATTAATTTATCCCTATCTATCATAATGTTATTGTATATTTTCTGTATATTATTAAATGCAATCACAAAGTACATCTGTTTGTATACTACCTGAAATCTCTCTTTTTTTTTCTGGAATTGTTCCTAATGACACGCAAAACTGAAATGCGCTTATAAAAACAAAATCTTTACCGCAGGGACATGTCAGCAGCCTTGGATGATATTAGCTTTTTTTCTCAATCTTTACCAAGAACGGGAATAGTTTCGTGGTATCAGCTGTTCTGTGGTTCCTTCTCCATTTGTTCCTCAAGCATTTCTGGAACCAAACCTCAATCCCTCAGAAGATTGCTCGGAACGCCATGGAGGCAGACAAGTCAAAGGGGAAGAAAGTGAAGCCCGAGGAGGAGTACTTGCGTCAGGCTCATTACGACTTGGAGGTGAAGGGAGTTTCGACTATCCACGCTCTCATTGCTTCTCAAATCGCTATCAGAAGTTTGTGGGCTAACCGATATGACATGGCTCTGACGTTTGAGAACCAGCACTTCCATGACCCTACCCTGAACATGTACGCGATTATTTCTGCCGGGTATTTCATCTACGACTTCATCATTGCTGCTTACGAGAAAGATCCTGCCTTCATGGTTCATGGTAAGTGTTAGCATCTCATGTAATGCTCCTTCGCATTATATATTTTTCCTTGTTCTGTAGCGTAGAGTGTAGGATATCTCTCTTTTTGTTGTTGTATGTTGATCTTGATATGATCTAATTTGTGTGGGTGAGCCCTTTTTTTTTTTTTTTTTTATATACGCGAATGGTTGTTGATGTTTTTCTAGGAGCCACTTCGTTTATGATCTACAGTCAGGGCACTTATCCCTACATCGAGAAGGCAGGAGGAGCGTATCTGTCCTTCGAGATCAGCACTATTTTCGTGCACCTTCGTTGGTTCCTTCTGCAACTGAAGATCAACGAGGGAGTGTTTTTCTCCTCTGTGCAGTACCTCTTTGCCTCGAGCTTTTTCGTGTTGAGAGTGATCTTCGGTTCCTGGTATTCATTTACTATCGTAGACCCCTTCCTCGTCCGTAGCCTCCTCTCCCCTAACTCCCTCGTCCACTGTAGGACGACGTGCATCGCGTTCCTCATCGCCAACGTGTTGATGATGGGTTTGTCGTACTTCTGGTTCTATCTCATCGTCAAATCCGTCACGGGTGGAGGGAAGAAGAAGGCTTCTGCTCCTCAAAGCACTGACGATCACAAAGAGTCCGACATCATTGCTGTCGAGAACAAGAAGGAGTTGTAGATTTTATGTAGAATGCGAATCGTCTTGTTCACCCTTTTCTTTTCGTCCGTTGAGTGTCATTTCGCTTCGTTTATGTTGATTTTTTTAATGGTCAGTGTTTCATCTACTTGTATGCTTAGTTGCAAGGTTCATTGCATATATATTGCTTCGGGCGTGGTTTTTGTGACGCATTCTCCCCTCCCTATTGCAGTGAAGTGGTTCAAGAGGATGCGTTGGTCGGACTCTCTTCTATTTTACTCCCGATTTGGCCTCTAAGCTGTTGATCTACTTACTCACCGGTATGTGTTAGTTCATTTCATGCCTTTGTGTTTCCATCCTCTTTTTTCTTTTTTCTTTTCGTTGTCTTGTTCTGATTGGCCTAGCTTTCACTCTTAATTCTGTGGATGCGCAAATCTCTCTCATTTTCCTTCGCTTTCTCATTTTTTGTTTCTTTTTTTCTCGTTCGTTTTTTGTTTCTTTTTTTCTTCTGTATGTTTTTTTTTTTTTTTTAATTGCTGACTAAGTCTTATTGGTTGTTAATTTCGTTATAATTTGTTCATCCGTTCTGAGTGGTGATGAGGGGTCAGTGTTCATATATAATAATGGACGTCATCTCTCATGTTTTGTTTGTCTGTGCATCCGTCTACGTCGTTACTGGGTTTTTTTTTTTTTTTTTCTTTTGGAATATGCTAGGCTGGTGCTCTCCATGTAACATGCAAGTGTTTTACTTGTGTTCCGTTGTGTTTATGTGTGTGTTAGATTCATGTGCGGTAAATATCATTGTCTCTCGTATTCTCTGACTGTTTGGCAGAACATGCGTTTGTAGTGTGAGTGTGCATGTATATTTGTATACTGTACTATACTGTATTTGTAATGTTCTCTGAAGTTTGATGATGGTTCGCCCGATTTGGTCGCGTGGGCCGGCAACAGTTTAGAGCTCATTTGGTGCTCCTTCAGTTTTGTATTTATAATACATTCAATAATTGTAAATAACTGCGGCGTGCTGGGAAGTAATTCGAGTATGACTTTGCGTATGTTGATTAAAGGAGTTTAAAACTGAGTATTGAATATAATGCACTAACTTTTTTAATATTTTAATTTTATGAAAGGAGTGTTTTCCTACGATGAGTGAATTGATTGCAACTTTTTCAACTGCAGAAAAACTCCTGCTAAGCCTGAGTGGTAATACTAGCGTTTCATTTGTGGCACAAGCATCCTTCAAATTGAGACAGCACGCGCACTCTAGAAGAAATATATTTGAGAATTGTATGCTCTAATTATGGTATTCAAGAAACATTTAATCAACATGATTGAATGCACAGTTTGTAATATGAGCTCTAGAATATACAAAGTGTCAGATTAAACAATGTTATGTTTGATAAACCCCAGTGTTCTACATGTAACAGTATAAAACAAGTAAAAATATCAAACGATATGAATCATAAACCCATTGAAATGATTAGCTAAAAATAACGAAATATTTGTATCTCAATAGATGTAGTGTTAAAGCGTTTGTATTTTTGTTATCCCCCTGTAATACCGTAACAGACGAAATTTGGAAACTGGTTGCACACCCTTCAGCTTTATTCATAATTTATACAGGAATTCTATATCTAGTCAAAGTCTTACTTCCTAGCATAATCCAGTTAGAACCTTAGGTTTTCTTTACAAAAACTAAGATGTAAGTAATATATTTAGCTGCTTTCTTTCGAGAATCTGGATGAACTCCTAGCGTTTTCTATGTATCATGCTTTTTTTCTGGTTCGGACTGAATTAAATGGTGTATTTTTCACCGCCTTTTAATTGGTGTAGATGCCGCATACGTTGGTCTATTAAGAGTTATAATTATAGGCCTAACGGAATGGAAACGACACGTTGTATGGAAACAAGTGTACCCAAGTGCTAACGGTATATGTGTGTGTATGTTCATTTATGCGAATTGGACAAATTTTAGGCAGAACATTAAGTGTGTTGTTGTTGGAGATGGAGCTGTTGGAAAGACCTGTCTTTTGATTTCCTACACCACCAATGGTAATTTTCCCTTTGTTATGCATGTTTCTGTTATAGTGTATATGTTTGTCCGTATATTTCGACGAAGCTGCGCTGTTTTTGTGGGGGGATTGAGGATAGTCTCTTTTCTATATTGTCCAAGAAACTCGTAACTGATGTAGCATTTTTCCCTTAGTTCCGTACTTTTAATCTGTATGAAACAACGTATTTTAGTGCATAATTAGCTAAGACGTTTGGAACGGTGGAAGATTGTTATTGCATGTGTGTCAATTAGTGATTGCATTTCATGGTAGTGGTTTTTAAATCCGAATTTCAAACGCAGATTCTTACTAAAAATTGGAATGATGTGCATGTCTATCTGCTCTTATTTTCCGTAACGCAGCCTTCCCCGGAGAGTACATCCCCACTGTTTTCGACAACTACAGTGCCAACGTCATGGTTGACGGAAAGCCCGTGAACTTGGGACTTTGGGACACTGCCGGACAGGAGGACTACGACCGTCTCCGTCCCCTCTCCTACCCCCAGACCGACGTGTTCTTGGTCTGTTTCTCCATCATTTCTCCCCACTCTCTCGACAACGTGAGATCCAAGTGGGTGAAGGAGATCCGCCACCACGCCCCCGGAGTTCCCTTGATCCTTGTTGGAACCAAGGCCGACCTCCGCAACGACCTCGGAATGGCCCAGCAGTTGGCTTCCAAGGGACTCACCTTTGTCTCCAGAGAGCAGGCTGAGCAGAGAGCTCGCGAGATCAACGCCAGATGCTACATGGAGTGTTCCGCCCTTACCCAGGAGGGACTCAAGGATGTGTTCGATGAGGCCATCAGAGCTGCTCTCACCAAGCCCAAGCCCCAGAGAGCTAAGAAGTGCACCATTTTGTAAACTGCTCACATTGTGTGCGTTTACTAGTTCTCTAGTTTAGGGGTATACTACTTGTCTGTCTCTAGATGTGTGAACTCTTTTCTTTCACTGTCTTGCCGCTCTCTCAATACATATCTCTTGCTCATTTTCCTTGTATTTTTCTTCGTACTGTTATTTTTCTCTCTCTTTTTTTTTTTGCGCGCCCATGCTTTCTCTGTTCATGCCTATCCTCGTATGTGTGTATGCGCGTGTTTTTAGATTAAGTATTTATTCCATAAATATCGTTTTTTAAAGTTTCCGTTTGTGTTCTGGCTGATTGTTTTTCCTCACTTTCGACTAACGAAACTTTTTTTCTGGAACATCCCTTCTTTTTTCTTTTTTTCTGGTACATCCCCTTTTTCTTTTTTTTATTCATTCAGATAGAAGTAGATTTACTTCATTATGAAGCATGATTTGGAAAATATAGAAGCATGGGTTGTCTCTATATCTAGATGGCTGCGATGATATACGTTTTCACCTTGTGTGTCTAAGAGTATTTGGCTTGTCTTTTTTTTTCTTTTATTCTCCGCCATACGTATTTCTCCTTTAAAGCCTGTGTTTACTCTTGTTCTGATGTTGCAGTGTTGAGCTTTTTTTCATTTATCCATGTATATATGTTTGTATTTTTGTTTGTATGATGTATCTTTTTTCCGCTGGTGTTCTGCGTGATTTAAATCGTGTTTGTTTTCTTATGCTAAATAAATTTTCGCAGTTTAGGTAGAGAAGATTGAAGTTTTTCCCGTATTGTTGAGTTGGATCATGGAAAATTGTACGGTGAAGAGCTTTATTAGCATGTTTAGTAAATGTTAATGGGTTTCTGTTGAACGAAAAGAGCATACTACAGTTAGTAAAAGTTTTATTAGAAATGCGCATGTGTACTTTACACCATTTGAGGTTTGGATATAACGGACAGTATATATGTACATGTACGTGTTCGCGTTAATGAAAATGAATAGCACCGTTTATATGTGTAGTGAGTGTATCATAGCCAACAAACTGTTGTACGTTACAGTGTAAAGGATGAGGTGGTAATGATTCTGCATTATGGATATATGTGTGTATGCAAAAATGAAATACGCCTCATGCAGTGCATGCTATTATTAAGTAGTTGGCGGAGGGAAAGAAAAGAAAAGAACAAAACTAAAACGAGCACGACAAAGGAAAAAAAAAAAAAAAAAGCAAGAAGCAGCTTAAAGACTGGCAAGAAAAGGGCTCATAAAAGCATAGTACTTTACATTTGAGTACAGGGTGGGAAGAACATCCAACAGAAAGAATGTGGGGTGGCAATGGGTTGCATTTGTGAGAATCTTGATTTAATATAGTTTATATTTCGATGTGTCCGAATCAATCTGTATCTGGCTCTGCACCTGCCTGTATCTCCCTGGGTATTTTTTTATATACGGAACTCGACTGAACTTGGTCTCTCTCTCTTTCATTTCCTGCATCACTACGAATGGCTCTTGGTCTGGACGATGATGTGGTGAAGTCCGAACTGGCTGGACGTGGAAGAAGGCCCCCCGGTCTCAAGCACGTGCGCGGAGGAGTGAGCAAGAGGACCAGGAGACATGAGACCTATGTTTTCTCTCTCAGACTCCTTTCCTGCATACGTTCTCTTCCTCGGATCTGTCGCTGTCAACACCTTAGGGGCTTTGCCCATTCTGAGAAAGGGTAGAAGGGAGAGTGAAGGTCAGAAGGGAGGAAAACGAAGGGAAGAAAAAGGGGGACGAAGAGAATAACGGAGGGAATGAAAGGGAAAAGAAAGAGAAAATAAAGCGAACAGGTAGTAGTGGAGGGTATGGGAAAAAAAAGGAGGGGGGTGGGCAGAATAAGGACAAAGAAAAGGTAAGAAATGAGAAGTGGATGATGTTAGTGAGTGTATAGTTCGTAAAGTGAATGTGGAGAGAGAACGAAGAGAAAAAAGTGAGCGGGAGTAGAACGAGAAAGAGAGGAGTGAACACGAGGCAAAGGGCAGGTGAAAGGGAATAAGTGAAGCCAAAGAATGAAGCGAAGAAACAAAGCGAAAGTCTTTAAGTCCAAAGGAAGGATCGATAGAAGAAAAGCAGACCGCAAACTGAGCAAGAAAATACGAAAATAAAGGAAAGAAACGAAACATACGAGTAAGCGGGAGGAGTGTGTTGTTTGATCAAGGTGATGGGTTTGGGGTGAAGTCCGGTGCCCCTTTCTTCTTGGAGGAAAGGAGAATAGGAGAGAGAAGAGGGAAAGGCAGAATGCTCCTTGTTGTCGAACGATGACTTAGTGTGAGCGCCAATGAGGGGGGCGGTGGAGGAGAAGAGCGAGGAGGAGGAGGCGGAGGCAGGGGTGGAAGGAGGTCTCCTCGTATCGTACATCGGGCCAGGTGACATCACGCCTCGGTTCTCTCTCAAGTGTGCCTGAGATATGAATGCGGTCCCTTTTCTCTGTTCTCTTGGAGCTGTACCGAAGACAGCGGAGGGGGAGTCCCTTCTCCAGGAAATGAAAGGAGGGAGACTGGAACAAGAGAGGAACAGAGGTGGGGAAGAGGAAGAAGGCGAAGAAGATGACGAGGACGAAGAGGAGGAAGAGGAGGAAGAGGAAGAAGGGGAAGAGGAGGATCCGCTTTTCTTCGCCCTTCTCTCCGCTTTCCCGTCTCTGTCCCCCTCACTCTCTCTTTCTCTTTCCTTCCCCTCTCCTGCATCCTCTCCTTCTCCTTCTCCTCCTTCTCCCTCCTCCCTCCTACCTTTCCTCTCCTCCTCTCCCTCCTCCTCCTCTCCCTCTCCCTCCTCTTCCTCGCCCTCCTTCTCGCTCTCTCTCTCCGCACTCCCATCCCTTCCACTCTCTGTCTTCTTCCCAGTCCTCCCCTTCCCGCTCCCCTTCCCCTTCCCCTTCGCCTTTTCCTTCTCCATCTCCCTCTCCCTCGCCTTCCTCTGAATCTCATTTTTGATAGCGTAGTGGTTGGAGGTAAGCGGAGCGGAGGGAGTGAGTCTAGAGGCAAAGGACAGCGTCCTGACTTGATCGAAGAGTTGTGAGCCTTTGTGAGTCCTGGTCGTTGTCACATACGAGTTAGGACCAGGGACAACGTTCAACGCATCGTAAGGAACAAGGAGGGGGTCGAGGAGGGGGTAGCGCCGAAGGATGAACAGGCGGAATGAGGGGTCACGGGGGAAGCGGAGGGGAAGTAGATTGGTCCGGGGGAGGGGTCGTTCTTGGGCTTAAAATCGAAGTAGCTGAGGGTAGGGGAGGCGATGGAGGGAGAGGGGGCGGATGGATGGGAAAGCGAGAGCGAGGGGGAGTATGTCACGGGCGAGGGAGAAAAGAAGGAAGAGGGAGCAGAGGCGATCGGGATGACTGATGAGCAGTGGGACAGAGACGAAGAACGAGCGGAAAGGGAAGTGGAGAGAGTGGAACTGAGAGGGGGACGGAGAGCAGAGACTCCGCTTCCCTTGAGCTCCAGCCCCCTTTCCCCTAGCGTTCCCCTTAGCTTTAACTCCTCTTGTAGAGCTCGCAATCTCTTCTCTGCCCCGCTCTCCTTAAACGAGCGGTACTTTCCCTTTATCCATACCTCTTCTTCCTCTTCCTCTTCTCCCTTTTCTTCTTCCTCTTCTCCCTCCTCCTCTCCTTCTTCTCCGCCTCTTTCTCCTTCCTCTCCCTCTCCCGCCCTTTTTCTTTGCCACTCTCTCTCTGCACCGGTCTCTTCTTTCTTTCCCTCTTCTCTTGCTCTCCCTTCCTCTTCCGCCTTCTCTCCCGCTTCTCCCCCAGCTCTCTCTTCTTCTTCTACTTCCCCTTCTCCTTCTCTTTCCCCTTCTCCTTCGCCTTCTTCTCCTCCTCCTCCTTCCTCTTCTCCCTCCTCTTCTCTCTCCACCTCCTCCTCCTCCTCCTCCTCCCCTCCTTCTCTCCCACTCATAATCCTCCTCGTCTCTCCACTCCCTTTTCACTTCTCTTTTCACTTCTCTTTTCACTTCTCTTTTCACTCTTCTTTTCACTCTTATTCAGAGATCTTTGTACCCACGCAATGCTTTTCACTTCTTTTTTCACTTCTCTTTTCACTTCCGCTTTCCCCTCCCCTTTTGCTCCCCTTCCCTCTCCCTTTCCCTCCCACCTCCCCGCTGCGATCTCCCCCTCTTGAGTCTGTCCCTCTCATTTTGTCTGAGCTTTTCTTTCTCCCTCCTCACATCGATCCTTCGCACAGTGGGTGGGCGATTAAAAATCATAGACTCTGCGGGGAATGAAGGCCAGTAGAAACCTTCGAATGGGAGGGGGGCAGGGGAAGAAGGGGAAGAGGAAGAAAAGGAAGAAGAGGAAGAAGAGGAAGAAGAGGAAGAAGAGGAAGAAGAGGAAGAAGGGAAGAAGGGAAGAAGAGTCGAGTTGAGTCATATTGGTTCCCCTTGCTCTTGTCTTTTGTTGCGAGATATTTTTATGAGAGATATTTTCTTGATCTTCGGAGATATTTCGGAGGGTGTCCTGGAAAATGTCCTTCTGGGACTTGGTCTTGGCAGTCATCCCTCTCTCTATAGCTCCTCTCCTCTCTACCCCTCCTCTCCCCTTCCCCTTCTTCTCGGCTCCTCTTCCTAACCCTCCCCTCCTCTTCTCTTCTATCTCCCTCTGGGCATCTATATAAGGTCCCGAAGACCTTTCAGCCATTGCGATCCATTTGTCCATTCTTCTCCTTCCCTCTCCCTCTCCCTCTCCCTCTCTCTCTCCCTCCCTCTCTCCCCCTTCCCCCTCTCTCTTCCTCTCCCTCTCCCTCTCGATCTCCCTCTTTCACTCCCTCTCTCTCCATCTTCTTGATCCCATGAATCACCATCTCCATTGAGATACCCAAAATCCTCCCCCTCTCCCTCTCCCTCCCCCTTTTCTTCGCTCTCTCCCCTCACCCTCGTGATATCATTTGTCTCAAAATTCCCCGTCCAGACCACTCCATTCTTGTCCCTGTAGACTCCCTCCACCTGTCGATCGTCCCTCCAGTCTCCCTCAAACCTCTCTCCAGTGCTCCACTGCTGCACCCCGAATCCTTCCCTCTTCCATTGTTTGAACTCACCAATGTATATGTCTTTATTGGCTGATGTGATTTGTCCCGACCCGTTCCCTTCACTGTCCACGCTGTTGATCACGGTCTTTGCCTTCCAGTCTGCTCCCTCCTCCCCCTTCAATGAAGAATTGAGGCCTGCGCTATGTACCCTCCTTTCCTCGCCTCGCAACATCGCTCTTCCCGCTGATTGAGTTGCTCTGGGCGCTGCCTCTGACCGTTCCGTCGTTTGTGCTGCTAGCATATTCTCTATAGCTGCGTTTCCAATACAGCTTTTCTGCTAAATGCAGCTTTACATAACATAACATCATTAGGTATTTTGTTTAGCGCATATTTGTTTTCTAGGCATGCACACAATATAAAACAAGTCGAAACAATTGCATAGAAACTAAGTACATTTGCGGATGAAAAATTTCATTACAAGAACAGATAAAAACACTGTACAATGGCATATTAAGTAAAAAATAATATTTTATAGTATGATGTTTGGGTAATGTATATTTTTCAGCTTTAGTTCCCGGAATTATCAACGAAAAGAGTATGCGTGATAGCTTTGGGAGTAACCAATTTGTTGGATAGTGACCTGAAAAATGAATGATCAATTTAAAACTAGTGCAGAAAATTGTCTTGTTTAGTCAATAATTATATGTATACGCTGTTTTCATGAAGCAATAAGTATGGTTATAACTAGAAATTATTCTTTTACAGCATTTTTATGGGTTTTTTAGCTGCAGGCATTGTGTTTGTATTCTTTTCCTTAAGTGTTTGTGATTTTTTTCTCTTACAAGCTAAAGCTGTCTTACGTCTGTTATTTTTATTCAACCAAATCGAAATATAAACCAAAGGATGAGTGCAGAGAATTCTTCTGAGTCAATTCTTCCTCTTGATTACTACAAGAATCCAAAGGTTAATTCTGAAGATGAGGACTTTGAGGTAAGACAGGACCAATCAGCTCCCTGCTCGCTCTAACTAATCTTCTTGTTTATCCCAAACGCATGTGTGTATAAGAATCTTTAATATTTCACAGAGCAAAAACATGAAAGAGTCTAGTACATATTTGTTTATTAGAACTGTACGAAAAGAAATGGTTGTGTGTGACTAATTGAGGTGAACGCATGTTCTTGTTTATGTTGCGTGATTCTAGGATATCGAAAACCTCATGTTGAATGAAGAAGACGAGCCTGTATCTCGCGTTGATCACGAGTTGGTTGTTCCCCGTGCGAAAAAGGACCGTAAGGTGAAGAGTGTGGTGTTGGAGGAAGAGAAGGAACCTGCAGAAGAACAGGGGGGATGCTGCGGTTCCTCGTCCTCTTGCTGCTCCAAATCTGAGCCCGAAGAAAAGACAAATAACTCCTGTTGTGGAGGGTCAGCGAAGGCCTCTTGCTGCAAGGTAAAGGCTTCTGAGGATGTGGAGAGTATGGAGATGCTTCCCTCATCGAACATCCCTAACACGGAGAAGATCTGGGTGAAGACGTGGGGATGCTCGCACAACAACAGCGATAGCGAGTACATGGCTGGTATGCTAGCGGCGTCAGGGTACTCCATCGTCGAGGACTCCGCCTCCGCTGACCTCTGGCTTCTCAACAGTTGCACAGTGAAGGGTCCCTCTGAGGCTACGTTTGTGTCGTTAATCAGAGAGGGAGAAAAGCAGAACAAAGCTCTGGTGTTGGCGGGGTGCGTGCCTCAAGCTCAGCCTAACCACCCTGCCTTCTCCCGTATCCCCTCCGACAAGAAACCCACGCTCTCCAAGAAGCAAATCAAGAAGCAACTCGAGAAACAAAAGAAGCAAGCTGCACTTGTTGCTGCTGCTGCCGCTAATGGGGACGGAAAGCTCTCCAACTCTTCCGAGCCCTCCTCCGAGTCCCCTACCTCTTCCTCTTCTTCCTTCTCTTCCGATTCACCTGTGGATGCTGCCTCCGATGAATCTGCCCCCAGCTCGTCTTGTTCTTCGGGATCTTGCTCTTCTGGTGGATGTTGCTCCGTCTCCCCTTCCCCTTCCTCCTCAGCCTCGTCTGACGCGGTCTCTCCCTCTGCCTCTACGCTTCGTGGTATGTCAATAATCGGAGTACAGCAATTGGACAGAGTGGTGGAAGTAGTGGAGGAGACGTTGAAGGGTCACTCGGTACGTCTGCTGAACACGGTGAAGGTAGCTGGGTCCCCCCTCTCTCCCTAAGATAAGGAAGAATCCTCTGATCGAGATCATTGCCATCAACACGGGATGTCTTAACCAGTGCACATACTGTAAAACTAAGCAAGCCAGGGGTGAACTCAGGTCTTACCCACCAAAGGTATCCGTATCCGTATCCGTATCCGTATCCGTATCCGTATCTGTGTGTGTGTTCACATGCGTCAAGTGTAACACATGTCGTATAACGCATGCATGTATAGAGAGAGACGGGTGTGTTGGTGTGTGTGTAGTAGTGGGTGGAGACGAGACTGAGTCGATTTGACTGAGTCGATTTGACTGAGTTGATTTGACTGAGTCGATTTGACTGAGTCGATTTGACTGAGTTGATTTGACTGAGTCGATTTGACTGAGTCGATTTGACTGAGTCAATTTGACTGTGGCACAAGACTAGGCCCACCGCTGTGAAGAAGGAGATCTGTGTGTATAAGAGCGGTGTTGATTTGTATGCTTATAATATACATGTGTGTGTATGTGTATGTGTACATGTTTGTGTGTGTGTATGTGTGTGTGTGTCTGGTTTGGGTGGCTGTCTATGTGTGTAGGATATTTGGGATAGAGTAGAACAAGTGGTGAGCGAGGGAGTGAAAGAAATTTGGCTCACATCTGAAGATCTTGGTACGTATGGAAGAGATATCGGCAGCAGTCTGCCTGTGTTGCTGGACGGGATAGTGGAGAGGCTTCCAGAGGGAGTTATGCTCCGGTGCGGGATGACTAATCCTCCTTATATCATGGAGCATATGCAGGACATCGCCAGGATCCTCAACCACCCGAGAGTATACGCCTTCCTCCACATCCCCATTCAAGCTGCCAGCAACGACGTTCTGAGGGACATGAGAAGGGAGTACACCAACGAAGGTAACGAACATTAAACTAAACTAAACTAAACTAATCGATGCAATGACGTTAGAAAAAAAAAAAAAAAAAAAAAAAAAAAAAAAAAAAAAAACAGCCTGAGCAGCACGCAACCAAACAACGTTCATCCGCGATGAAAATTTACCACTCACGGAATGGTCATAGCTATTTCACTACTATCCTACTCCACGCCGTGTGTGCATGCTTGGGCATGGGCTTGAATGTTTGTTTGTGTTTCTGTGTATGTTTATTGATGTTTTGTTGTACTTCTGTTGCAGTACCCTAATTAACCCAACCCTTTCCTCGCTTTCCTTTCCTTTTCTTATTTCTTCTCTTCTCCCGCGCCTGCTCTACTTCTCCCCTCTCTCCTCCCTCCTCTCTCCTCCCTACTCTCCCCTCACCTTTTCTCTCCCCATACGCACCGTCCCTTTCTCGTTGGATAGAGTTCCGTCGCCTGGTATCTTATCTGCAATCAGAAGTGGAGGGAGTGACGATAGCGACTGACATCATCTGTGGATTCCCCTCTGAAACTGAGGCAGACTGGGTCCACACCGTCAAGCTCATCGAAGATTTCCGTTTCCCCATCCTCCACATCAACCAGTTCTACCCTCGCCCCGGGACCCCCGCTGCGAACTACAAGCTGTTGGATACTAAAGTGGTGAAGGGCAGGTCAAGGGAACTCACTCGACTGTTCGAATCGTACGAAACGAGGCAGGGGTACTTCGGGTCGACCCAGAAGGTCCTCGTCACTGAGATCGCCGCAGATGGAAAGTCAATGGTGGGGCACACCAAGAGCTACGACCAAGTGCTCGTTCCACACAACAGGGAGTACATGGGGAGGCAGTTGGAGGTCGTGATCACTCATACTTCCAAACACTACATGATTGGAGAAGTCAAAGCTGTCCTTCCCCTCGCGCTCGGGGTGGTTCCCCCCGCGGTCTCCTCCGAATATCAGTCTTCCAACGAAGAGGATTACGGAGAGCACGCCTCCTCCTCTGCTGCTTCTTCCTCCGCCTCTTCTTCGGTGTCTGCCTCCTCTGCTTCTTCTGAGAACAGGGCGCAGGCGGACAGAGAAATCGACGCGAGGGTAATCGAAGAATACCAAAAGACACACAACCCCTACACCATCAAGAAGACCCCTTCTTCCTCTACTTCTTCTGTCTCTGTCGCCTCTTCCACTCCCGCCTCATCCCCCACTCCCTCGCAATCGCCTGTACCCGCTGAATCTTCTCCTTCGATCTCGTCCACCTCCTCCCCAGCCTCATCCTCCCTCAGCAAGTCCAAGGACGACGGAAACCTTCCCTTCGCAATCGCCCTTCTCATTGTCCTTATCGCCCTCTTCCTCTACAGGACTGCTTAAGCTCACCCATTATGCATATGTGCGTGTTGAATTGCGTATGTGCATGTATGTGTATGTGTATGTGTATGTGTATGTGTATGTGTATGTGTATGTGTATATGTTTTTTATTTAGGGCGTTGCGTGTATTGTCTGTTGTTTCTCCGGTGATTGTTCCATGGGTTGTCATCGTCGTGCGTATTTTATTTATTTATTGTGTGTGTAGTAGTAAGTATTGATTGTTTCTTGTATTTGTTGACGTATTTATTTTATTTGCAGCATCTGTGAACGAGGGTCTGAACTTAAAAAAAAGAAAACAGACTGAGGACAGAGAATAAAAATACAGCTAAGATAACTAAAAAATATAGTTAAGATAACGATAGAAGTATAATATGTATATGAATGGAACAATCACAACGCGAGTACTAAATCTGGCATATAAATGTACGTACACATGAGAGACAGTGCATGTGTATGGGTATGGGTGGAATCGGGAGTGTGTCGAAGTGTCTTCTTTACTTCGAAAGAGTGAGTGCGTGTATGTGTTTGTGTACGGTCGGATGAATGGGAATACATTCCATCATAACCCGGTGGAAGTGGCGCAGCATATCTTTCTCTTCTCCTACATTCTGGCATCCCTCAAACGAGAGGCAAGGGGGAGGGGAAGGTGGGCAAGGAGAAGTGCGCAAGGCGGCAGAAGAACAGGCGGAGGGAGGAACAGAGAAAGAAGAAACACAGGCAGGAATGGAAGTGGAAGAGGAAGAGGAAGAGGAAGAGGAAGAGGAAGAGGAAGAGGAAGAGGAAGAGGAAGAAGATGAAGGGGACGAATGACAGGAGGGTTCATGGTGAGTGTGGCTGCGTGTGGTTGGTGAGTATTTCGGAAGTCGTCCTAACCGTTCAAATCCATTGGTCTCATCGGTTAAGCAGAAGGCAGGGAGGTAGGGCCAGAGGGGGAGAGGGATGCTGACGCCCATCACTTCTATCGAGGCGTCCGCTGATATATTGTGGGATAAACCGTGTGCAGAGGGGAGGGAAGTGAGGGAAGAAGTAGAGGACACGGGAGCAGAAGAGGAGGAAGAGGGAGAGGGAGACGGAGAGGAAGAAAGAGGGGGAAAGGAAGAGAGTGAGGGAGAAGAGAGAGGAGGGTAGTAGATATAGTCAAAGTATTTGCTGGGAGAGAAACAGAAAAGTCCATTGGAGATCATAGAAGGAGGCAGAGAAGAGGATGGAGAAGAAGGGGAAGAGGCGGGAGAGGAAGAGGGGAAGGAGGAAGGGGAGGGGGAGGAAAGAGAGGAAAAGAGAGAAGTTTGTATGCGTTGTTGGGAGACGAACTGGACGAGGAGATATGTGAAAGAATCAATCGAACAGGAACAAAGGGGGTGTTGGGGTAGAAAGAGGGGAAGGAGGAAAGGCAGGACAGAGAGGAAGAAGAAGAGGAAGAAGAAGGACAGGAAGAGGAAGAGGAAGAGGAAGAAGAAGGACAGGAAGAGGAAGAGGAGAGAGACGAAGATGAAGAAGGCGATGGAGGTCTAGTGTTGGTTGGAGTGGGTGTTCTTATATATGAGAGTGTCTGGATCAGGGAAAGACATCTCTTCACTGAGCTCTCCACCTCCGCATCCTCCTCCTTCGAAATATCGGCGTGTGCACAGTGATTTCCAATCAGCCAAGGAGACGTAGGGGAAGAAGAGGGGGCAAGAGGAGGAAGAGCAGGAGGAAGAAGAGGAAGAGGAAGAGGAAGAGGAAGAGGAAGAGGAAGAGGAAGAGGAAGAGGAAGAGGAAGAGGAAGAGGAAGAGGAAGAGGAAGGAGTGAGTGCGGGCGGAGAGGAAGGGAGGGGGAGAGAGAGGCGAGGGGGACGGGTGAGCACTTATATTTGAGCAAGAGTGGGTTGGGAACAGTGGAGAGTCTGCAGCCGAGAGACGTGTATCCCAGGTCATAGAGTCTACAGTATGGTAGGTTGAAGTGGAGAATGAAGTCCCATACCTCCTCGTACGTCCAGTCTAGAATTGCATTGATCCTGTCTACTGGAGCCCAGGACTTGTCGCATTTCGTTATTTTCTTGAGGTAGCTACTCCCGGGGTCTCCGTTTCTCTGGCCCATTATCACTGACTGTGCAAGCAAGGGAATAGAGGAGACAGAAGCGAAGAGGAGAGGACAGGCGGATAGAGGTGAAGGAAGGAAGAGAGAATAGAAGCAAGGGGTCGGGAAAAGGGAAGTACGTAGAAAAAGAGTGGGGAAATGGGAAAGGGACAGGGCGGTGCGAGGAGAACAAATGCAGCGGAAGAGGGATGGGCGGAAGATGTTAGAGGATATAAAACAAGCACGTGGGATGACGAAAGGAAGGGAAAAAACGGAAGAGTATGAGACTCTTTAGAGCGTATATAACACACTAATCAACGATATGTCCGCATAGAAGTTTACCTTCATGTTGGGGTGGGAAACTACCAAGTCGTTCAGACTCTGTTTGATACTTGGGGATGCGTATTCTTCCAAGTGGAAGTTGTATGCCTTCATGCAGTACTTGTTAAAGTTGATCAGCTCGTCGAACTCAGACTCCACCTGCAAGTTGCCGAAATGATGTATAAAGCGGATCAAATAACATAAACAAGCAAAATGAAACAATTAGATGGATGACTGCAGTTAGCAAGTGCATTTGTCTACATATGAGTGGTGGTATTTTCTGCTGATGAATTGAATATAGTTACCTTAAAGTACACGATAGGGAAAGTGCTGAGGTCATGTTGTCCTTTTTTTTCGCGTAGATTGCTCTGATCATGTGCAGCAGAACAGTGCAATCCTTTCCTCCGTTGAAAGACAAACAAATTTCTCCATCGCTGTGCGTATCGAAGCATTCCTCTAAGAAGCGGAGAGATTTGATTACGTGCGGTCTTTCATCGGCGCTCGCAATGATGGCATCATATAGATCCATTCTTTGAATAAGGCTAAACGAATGAAAAATCAAATATGGAACGCAACGGATACGCAGCGATTAATTAAGACAGTGGTATTGCCCTTATAGGTGAGTGAATAAAATTTTAGAATAAGTTAAGAGTTATTAACCGACAAAATGTTGATTGAAGAAAGAAAAAGATGAGACAAAAATATCGCGGGAGCACTACTACGTAACTCTTAGGAGAGTTGTCGAGCAAGTGAGATAACTACAAACGATAGAACTTATAATTTATTTAGCTTAGATAAACCCACTCCTTCATGTTGGGTGTATAAATATATGAAAAGGAAATAAAAAATGATTTGAATAGTATGGGTGATTTATTTCCAGCAAGATTGAGGAGAAAAAAAGCAAAATTGTCTATGTAACGAAAAAAAAGTAAAAACCAGCGTATGTAGGGATGTATGCAAATGTAAGACTATACATCAAATAAATAGGTCATATACATTACAATGAGGGGGATAATGGATAGTCGTCCAATAGCCAAATGCAACTGATGTAAATGATAGTTTGAATAAAAGAATTCTAGCACCAGAAGAGAAAAACAGCTTAAAAGCGCGGATAACGGGAACTTACGCAATCACATTGCATTAAGAAGTAATAAATAGGATAGGCAGTGGTGTGGACAAACAAGTGCGTATAGAGAAAACAATATTGTAAGAAAGAATATAAAGGAAAAGTAAAAGGAAGCAGGTAGCTGAGAAAGAAAAACGAAGACAACTGAACTGATGAACTCTCTAGTGATCAAATCGTTAGAGACTGTGGCAGTGCTTCTGTCTCGAACGACCGAACTTGTGCTCGTGCTGCCAGACCTTGAGGATCTGTGCCTGCTTCTTGGTGAGGTGGACGTAGGGTCTAACGGATTTGAGGTATTCCTCTGCGGAGATATAGTTGTCGTAGAGGCCGAGCGCGATCAAGCAAGCGATGAGGCAGGTAGCGCTTCTTCCATGTCCGAACGCACAGTGGATGAAGATATCAGCTCCAGCCTTGTGTTTAGGGAGGACCCAGTTGACGCAGTGCTCTATCTCCTGAACGGAGGGAGAGTCTCTGTCAAACGTGGGGACGTTGAGATAGTATTGGATCGTGTCAGGCACATTCAATCTCCTAGGAAGCTCGCAGGTGAGGTCCACAACTGCCACCTGTTTTCCTAGGCTCCCTGCGTCCGTGATGTGCTCGAAGGAATCCAACCACCCCGATAAGAAGAACCCGTTTGCTACTTTAGTTGCGACAGGCTCGTGCTTCCTCACAGTACGGTGGAAAATGATCACTGCGCGGTAGACAGATGAGTAGGGGAAGGTGAAGTAAGACCAGAACCCGTTTAACTGCCCATCTGACTGCTTTCCAAACACTCCCACATCACCTATTATGTTGAACGCTGCGATCACAGAAGTCAACATAGCCTGTAGGGTCAAGTCAAAACAAAAAATGGACACAAAAAAAGCGCAGATGAGAAAAGAAATGTGTAATAGGAGTACATGATTGCGCATGCAGACATCGCATGAGATGGGAGAAGTATAGGTGGTTTGTGCGTGTGCAATTTGTGCGGGTGTATAGATAACTCTACTATCGCAACACTATACTTGAGAAAGCTGTATTCTGTCACGCAGAGCTTTTCTTAGAGCAAATATGCGCATCAATCTACAGTATTTGGTACTTACCGCATAGAAGAAAAAGAACCCCAGGAACCAAAGAGGAGTGTACCATATCTATAGTTATTTATAGGAATAAAGTATATTGTTAGCTTCATTCTTGACGCGGATAATTGCATAGAATGCTGTGCAAATGTTATTTGCATAGAACGAGGTGGAACGAGGGGAAAACATTAATCTTGCGTGTAAGATTATGAAAATGAAACCATCGCTTGGTATAAATGATAACGAGTAAGTAATAAAGATGTTTAAGCTAGTATGTGAGTAGTCCTTAGTTTGTCTTGCTTACCTTGGCAACAACAATGAGCTCAAGAATAGTAACAATAGTAAGAATCGGCAAAAGCGACATTGCGGACTCCTAAAGGAAAATATCAGTGTGAAAAAAAAAAGATTCGACGTAAGAATGAAATGCTAGGAACAAGGCGGTAAAGCAATCATTCTCATTGTCGAGAATTCAGAAGCAATAACGATGATTTGCATTTTCTAATTTAGTGAGCGCACTTGAAGACCACTTTCACGTTCATATAAATGTATCTATAAGATTATTTCAAGAGTTGCCCTTGTAACTCAGTCGGTAGAGTGTTCGGCTCTTAACCGATTAGCCGCGGGTTCGAGCCCCGCCAGGGGCTCTCCTTTTTGGTAACGATCTTATTTTTTTTATTTTTCTATATGCACGGAGGAGTAAATTATTTCATAACCAATCAATACCGCAATTGATCACAAGTAATAATTAAACAGAAAAGACAGAGAAAATAATAATGCGGTTTGCGAATTATGAACATATTTTTACTACGAATATTTTGGTGGGAGTTGAATCTATACCCAATCAAACACTCTCTAAGAAAGTATTTAGTTGGAGGTAGAGAGGGAGACTCCGAAGGCAGAGGCGTCCTTGTTAGTGGAGTCGTACTTGTTGACGAGAGCAAGAGTGACGTTGGGGTTGGCGAGTCTGTGCTCAATGCGAGAGTAGATCTGGTAGGACTGGTTGCTGTTGATGAGGGTCTTTCCCTTGACAGTGGTGGCAGGGTTGACGCTGTACTCAGCTCCAAGAGCAAGAGTCTGGGCAGCCTGAGAGTGAGAGTACTTGGTAGCAACCTTGAGGGACTTGGAGACCTTGTGGAAGAGGGAGACGGTGACGTCGTTGTCCTCGATTCCGACGGTTCCGATGAGGTTGGCGTCCTCGTACTGAACTCCTCCGTTCAAGGTGTAGGCAGTGTTGTCCTTGGCAGCAGCCTTCTCGACGTTGATCTTGGAGGTTCCTCCGATGGAGAGTCCCTCGAATCCAAGAGAAGCGGAGGTGGTGGCGATCTTCTTCTTCTGGTCGAACTCGAAGGTGGTGGCGAAGTTGTCCTGAGCGTACTCAACGGTGGACTTTCCGGTGATCTTCTGGGAAGCCAACTCGGTGTCGAGTCCGAGGACAAGTCCCTTGTAGAGCTGAGCGAGCTTGGCAGAGAGCTTGACAGTGTTGGCAGTGTTGTACTCAGCGGTGTACTCTCCCAATCCCTTGACAGCGTAAACAGCGTTGACCTTTCCGGAGAGAGCGTCGAGCTGGTTGTTCTCAGCAGTAACGGTGGAGGTGATGGTGACGTTGTCAGAAGTGGTCTTCACGACAGCCTGGTGCTTGAAGTCACCCTTCTTGTCGTTGACGTTTCTGTCCAAGAGGTCGTTAGCGTTCTTTCCGAACTTAGAGTGGAAGGGGGGACAAACACCATTTTAAGAGCTGTGAAGTAGATGATAGATGACGTGAGAAGGTTAGAGTCAGGACAGCCAAAAAGAAAATAGAATAGATAGATGAAAACGATGGTGTTAGAGTAAGCAATACGTATACGGTACACGTGAAGAATTATAGTGTATGATCACTGAGTAGTACAAGAGTGAGCAAACTTTGATAATTGAAAGAAACAATGAGAATTGAATCAAGTTGAAAGTGCTGCAGGGAGTAAGCAAAAAAAAAACATAATCGCGCACTGACTGACAAGATCGCATAAACACTCAAAACAATTGTAAAGCGATTGTGTAAAATGAAATAACTTGATCTGAAAACATAGAATTGTGTCGAATAAGTAAGTATGGAAGATCGCACTCGTAGTACGTATAAAAGAAACACGCATCACAACTTGTTCATGAGAATGAATGAGTTGTTTCATATCGGATTCTAGAAATGATGAAATCTTGAAGAGAGGGGTAGATAATGCAAACAAGACCAAGATTTTGTGATCTTTTGGTGTCAACCAAGTAAAATCGCATGTTTGAAAATAAGATTGCTGATGTAATTGCAGATTGAAGGTTGCTTTCGCTACAATTTGCTATTAACGGCTTCGTGATGTCAAATGAATAGAGGTTGGACTTGAAGATATTTTTAAAGTTGTGATGAATCCTTGTAAATATGGTGCTCTTGTCACCTAAAATTTTAGATTTCTTTAAAAATAAAATTCTCCGTGAAGCATGAAATGCATTTTTATAAGTATGACGTGGATGTACAAATATATTTATGAGGGATCTTCTGTAGGCAGTCTTGTTTTTCTTCATACCTCATTTTTCTCTGTATGAATGATTGAGCATAGAATGAACCTCTCTTTCTCGTTCCGACTGTATTTTCCCATTTCAATTTGAGAACCGATGCTTGCGGATGTGTGAGCCGTAGTTGCCGTTTTTCTTGTATGGAAGCATTGGATACTGTTTTGTTTTCTCTTGGAGAGTCCATATATATTGCACATTTCCTAGTTTTAGTCAAATTGTATTTCGTCTGCCTTTGAAATAAAAAGTAGTACAATGTTGATGTGATTTATGGGTAAGAATAGCGAAAAAGAAAATAGAACAAAGAGTATTAATGGAACTATGTATGTTGTGAATATGCATTGAAATAAGAAGCAATAGTGGAAGGAAAATCTAATTTAATGAGAATCTTTGACGTATATCATTTCTCCTATTAATGGGCACATCAGGAAGGGTTTGGCTACATCCGGAAAGTTGCGAGAAAAGATTAAGAGCATAATGGCATGATATGGAATTGTGAATAAAAACAGTCTCATAGTGTAGCTGTGTAGCTAGTGTAATACATGCAGACGCTAACGGCAAGCTTATTCTAAATGTTTTTCCACTTCTTTCCCTTTTTTTTATTAGATATTATATGTCTATTCATAATGTATATAGCTCTCAGTTAAGTGGTTCTCAAATGATGGAGTGAAAAATGGGGTTGCGATGATTGACAAGCGAAATATTCGTTCCGTTTTTATTCTCTCATATGTAAATTATTAACAAATGTGGGATGAGGTACTCTAATATATTTGTAACAATTGTGTTTAATGAGTGCAACACTCGTGTTCAAGAGGGGGATGTATATAATTATGAATTTCTGATCTTTCCCGTCGGTTTCTTAGTCGAAAAAGTTATCTGGTCACTGTTTGTGCATAAATTATCGTGTACTTGTTGTTCCGCGCTAGATTAATTTTTTTTTTTTTTTTCACCATGTTTAATGGGGGGGAAGTACACACACAATGTGTGTTGTTATATAAAGTACATTAAATCCATTTACGTAGTGTGTCTAATTTACTTTTCCAACTGATATGTCTTTTCATCCCTCTGCTATTTAACCGTAGGTTGAGTAAGAGATGTTCAAAAACACGTACCAATCCTGGTATTCCCTCTCCATAGTCGTACGCGATTGGCAGCAAGCCTTTGCAAATATGGAGCAATGGAAGGTAAGAATATTGCGTCATTTAATCTTCATTCGTGTACATCTAATAGGGACACGCAGTCTACCTCGTGTGTTTTATTGCGCCAATCTGGAAGGAGAGGAAATTACTTTTCCAAACGAACTGGGGCATGTCTAGTGAAGTGGTTTCTGTGGTAGTTAAGGCTTGTGTAGGATTGGGCGGAAAACCCAAGCTGTTGAAGAGTCTTTATGACGTATGATTGTCCTGGAATGTGCTTGCATTGTTTGTTGCTCTTGAGAAGTGTGTTTTTTCTGGAATGTTAGTGCGTAACGGACACATAAAGAGAATCACAGACCCTGGATATCCAGTCCAGTGCGGTGAGATCGCTGGAACCAACGTTAGCACTCAACTTCGTGTCTTGTCCCGTTGACCCCAACCAGACTTTGGGAATCAAGCTCCCCTTCTTGGTGATGATTCTTAAGAACGTAAGTTGTGTTAGGGAGAGGGTCCGGGGTGTGTACTCAAGGGACGGAGTGTTCGCATTTTTCATACATCTCCTTCTTTTTTCTATCATTTGCTGTGTATGTTGTTACATCAAAAATGTGTGTATATCAATATGTGTCATGATTCATTTCGTATGCTTACTACGCTTTGTTTGTTCTGACTCTCTTCCGTTTTTTATTATGTATTTTTCCTGGTTTTGTTTCTGGTTATCCATCCTCCATATCTCCTCTTGTCTTGTATCGTATTATTGTGTGTGTAGTTGAAGAAGTATTCTCTCATTCGAGGTCCAGGTATTGGATGATAAGAACGTGCGTCGTCGTTTCCGTGCATCTAACTACCAAACGACAACTAGGGTGAAGCCTTTTATTTGTACGATGCCTATGCGTCTGGATGACGGGTGGAATCAGATCCAGTTCAACCTCTCTGACTTCACCAGGAGAGCCTCACGGAACCAACTACATCGAGACTCTGCGTGTCCAGATCCATGCCAACTGCAGAACTGTCGTATCTACTTCTCTGACCGCTTGTACTCGGAGGAGGAACTCCCCCTGAGTTCAAGCTCTTCCTCCCTGTCATACGGCTTAAATGACCACATAGACTAAATACTCGTAAATACGTGTACATGTATGTATTCGTATATGTGTATGTGTCATTTTGATCAGCATCTATCCCAGTGCTCCGGATGTGCGGTTGAATCGAGTTGCAGTACTCTGTTTCCTCTGTATATCTTTCGTTGCTACTGTTCCAGGTGTCCAGGTGCTGTGCTAGTAGTCGTCTTTGGCCCTTGTCTCATTTCCCTCGCCTCCATTCCTCCTACCCCTCCTCCGTCCGTTATCCCTTATTAGTTTGTCTTCTGTGCCTATGGTGATGCAGTGCAGTCGACTTTATAGGTCTTCTTTCTCTTTATGTCTCGTAGTCTTGTTCCTTTCTCCTTCGCTTTGCGTTTCTGCATGCGTTTTTTTTTATTTTGTTTGTTCTCCAAATTGATTTTTTGGTTGATTTTCTCTGTGTTTGTGTATCCTTTTTAGTTAGTCGAATCAGTGCTTTGTTTTTAACACTTAATTCACCCTCGTTTTTTTTTTTTAATCTTTTGTCTGTATCCACGTGTAGAGGTGCAAGTGTATGTGTATATAAATAGTACATGCGTGGATTTGATTGTGTGAACTGGATTCATAGCAATTGTATCAATACATTCCTGTTTTCAATTTATAATGCTCTTGATAGCCAAGCTTTGTGATTTGCTTTTATTCTGTTGTGTGATTTTATTTTGTTCTGTTTTGTTCTGTTTTGTTCTGTTTTGTTCTGTTTTGTTTTAACTTGGCTTGACTTCAATTGTATCTCCTACGTGGCGATATTACATAAGTCAGGTATAAACGAATCATAGAGTTACGTTGGGTTTGAATTTGTGTTTTACTCCATGATCAAACGACCAATCAAAAAATACGCAGTGGTTGTGTGGATTTCCAAGGAACAAACGCGAGGCTATCGCTTTCCCTGATTAGCAGAAATGTTCTACTGCAAGATAGAAGTGATAATATGGCCATGTTGTCTGGGTCTTACAGCTCAAACATATGCGAATGTGCCTGCAGCATGCTCGAGCGCAGAAGAGAGAAGGAAAGATGAGATACTGGAAAATAAACGGGGGGGGGGGAATAAATAAGGGTCTTCTTTAGAAGGCGAAGAGCGGCAGAATGAAATAAAAAACTGCCACTCAGCATGTGCAAGCGAAGAAAGAAGCGGAAAGAGAACGAAATGTGAAAGAAAAAGAAAAAAATAGCATAAAAAAGACAGAAAAAGAACAGGAACAGAACAGAAAATATGAGGAAAAAGAAAGCAAGTTACAAGTGTACGAAAGCAAAGACTGTGTTTTTGTGTTTGTGTTTGTGTCTGTGTTTGTGTTTGTGAGGGTGAGGGTGAGGGTCAGGGTCAGGGTCAGGGTCAGGGTGAGGGTGCAGGTGTGCGTTGGCTTGTCTACTTGAGAGGAATTGACCCGAACTTGTGCGTATGTTCATACTGGGCGAAGAGTCTAGCAGAATCTTTGGAAATAAGTTCGTTCGGAGATAGAGAACCCCACCCCCTCAACCTCCCCAGCCCCGAACTCCCTCAACACGTCTCTCTGGGGGTCGACGTGGCAAGCACGAGAAGGAGGACAAAGCGAAGGTGAAGAGAGGGCAGTGCAAAGACGGAGTGGAGGGGGAGGTGGGGGTGTCGTATTTTAGTAAATGTGGGGACGGGATAGAAGATAACGAAGAGAAGTTGAAGAAGGGAGCGACGGAGAGGATGGATTTAACGAGAACCTTGAGGGAGGAGAGGCAGAGAGCATGTACGGCGGCGGAAGAGGCGTCGTGTGAAGAGGAGTCGGAGGGTAAGGGCGGGGAAGAAAGCAAAGGCGAGGGGACCATGGAAAAGAGTGGAGTGCTGAGAGGGAGTACGAGCTCGCAGAGGCTATAGCGGAGGGATGAGCTCCATTGAAGACGCGGGGAGAGAGAGAAATTCGTAGCTTGGAAATCAATTTCCTTCAGTTTCTCCGAGACAAAATCAGCTATCAATAAAACAGCGCTGTCCTCTTCTCCGGCTCGTTCCCTCCCTCCTCTCTCTCCTTCTCTTCCCCTCCCTTTCTCCCTCTCTTCCTCCGTCTTTTCCTTTTCCTTTGTCTTCCCTCAAGCACTCAAGAGAAGGGAGGAGGAAGAGGAAGGAATCGAGTGGGCTATTGAGGTCTTCCCGACCAATCCCACAAATGTGTCGACTTCCTCTTCCTTCTCTGCTTCTTCCTTCTCTCCCTCCTCTCCCTCTCCTGCTCTTTATCTGAGCTAGAGGGAGAAGAGGAAGAGGAGGAAGCTGGATGAAGAAGCGGAGGATGAAGAAGATAGTGGTGTTATACTGGAGATGATGGGAAATGATCCGAGAAGAGACAGTTTGTACCCTTTCAATTTGCGAAGAAATATCTATCGGGGAGAGGAGAGGGGCGCTGGAGGAGGAAAGAGCAGAAGAAGGAGGAAGAGGAGGAGAAGAGGGAGAGGAAGAAGAGAGAGGGAGAATGCTGGGGTAGTCGGGTAGGCAGCGAGAGGAGGACGCTGGAGGGAGATAGAAGAGGAATGAGGCCGGATAGTCCAGTGGGATTGTTCATTCTGTCGAAGTGGATGGTGATCGTGATCGTAATGTCAAAAAATGAAAGCTGGGCCCCATCGATTGAGTCCACGTAGCTTTGCGCGGTCGATACGCTGATGTGTTTGCGACTCTCGATGAGAAAGCGAGAAGGCAGTAGGTGGAGACGTAGGCTGCCTTTATGACTCCTGGGAGAAGACGAGGGCAGTGGACGAAGGATAGGGAGAAGGCGTTGCGGACGAGGCGGAGATCGAAATTGACGGAGAAATCCCCCCCCCCCCCCCCCCCCCCCCCCCCAGAGACAACGAGAGAAAAGGCCGAGGAGGAGGAGGGGACAGCATGAGGTCGGAGATGTTGGAAACAAAGATGGACACAGGAACAGGGATGTAGGGAGAGTGGTTCACGCTGTTGACGTGGGCGAAGGGGGGAAGGAGGGCAAGCCTTGGCGGAAATCGCTTATCACTGAAGAACTGCAAGACAACACGTTACTAGCTCCAGCCTTCTCTTCCCTCCTTTCCTCCCGCTCCTCCCTCTCCCCTCCTCTCGCTCCTCTCCTCCCTTTTCCTCCTTCATTTCTGTTTCCTCTTTCCTTTCCTTTCCTTCTTCTCTCTCTTTCACTCTCACTCCGTTTTCTTCGTCTTTCTCCCTCTCCTTCTCCTTCTCCCTCTCCCTCCCTCTCTCTCCGCCCTCCCTCTAGCAATACG
>JAWNMU010000669.1:0-68058 GCA_035043665.1 Drosophila quasianomalipes | reverse complement strand
CCCCCCCCCCCCCCCCCCCCCCCCCCCCCCCCCCCCCCCCCCCCCCCCCCCCCCCCCCCCCCCGTGTGTGTGTGTGTGTGTGTGTGTGTGTGTGTGTGTGTGTGTGTGTGTGTGTGTGTGTGTCTCTCTCTCTCTCTCTCTCTCTCTCTCTCTCTCTCTCTCTCTCTCTCTCTCTCTCTCTCTCTCTCTCTCTCTCTCTCTCTCTCTCTCTCTCTCTCTCTCTCTCTCTCTCTCTCTCTCTCTCTCTCTCTCTCTCTCTCTCTCTCTCTCTCTCTCTCTCTCTCTCTCTCTCTCTCTCTCTCTCTCTCTCTCTCTCTCTCTCTCTCTCTCTCTCTCTCTCTCTCTCTCTCTCTCTCTCTCTCTCTCTCTCTCTCTCTCTCTCTCTCTCTCTCTCTCTCTCTCTCTCTCTCTCTCTCTCTCTCTCTCTCTCTCTCTCTCTCTCTCTCTCTCTCTCTCTCTCTCTCTCTCTCTCTCTTCGCCCCCTTCTTTCTTGTTTTTTCCCCCCTTCCTTCATCTCCCTCCTATCCCTCGCTCTGCCTCATGCCCCGCTTCTGCCATTTGAGAGACCCAGTTGTCCTCAACAACGGCGGAGGGAGAGAAGGCTGAGTGGACGTCAAAGAAGGAGGGCAATGATCCAGTAGTGATGGCATGGACCCTTGGGGTCGTCACAGTGGGCGTATCAGAAACAGCGACCAGGGACAATGACGAGAAAGGAGCAGTCGAAAACGGAAGCCTACGCACACCACTCATACCCTCAGCACCACGCATGCTATCCCACTCTTGTTTCGCTACACTCGTTTCTTTTCCTCATCCCTTTCACGTCTTTTCGGCCTCGCCTACTTTCGCACTCCCGCCTTCTGCTCCCGATAGAGAGTAGACGAAGTCAAACCTCAATGCATCCACTATCAGAAATATCACCTCGTCGTAGTGCTCTACTTGTGTGAGACAATCAAAGCTTCCTATTTCCTCCATGCCCGTGCTCAGTGGGAGAACTGTGCTGGACGCTTGATTGTTCAAGCTAAGCTTGCACTATGTATGCTGCTCGTGTTTGCGGGATCTAGGAGGTCCAATGAAAACCCCTCCTCTGCACACAGAAACATCACAATTCATGACGAGAGGGAAAAAAACCCTTCAAAAAGATCACAAAACTAGTTATCAGAAGAAAAACATTAAATAAAACTATTGATAGTAGGATAATGATTCTGTTCCACCAATTGCATTTGCAGGGAAACATGTCTGGCACAAAAGAATTAAATAATGGCTTTCTGCTTTCAACTATGGATCATCAACTTAAAAACGTGTTGGCCAGTAGTAAGTTTACTGCCTGATTTTTCACTGGCCTGTTTAGAACAACAACACGCGAGTTCTCAGCGTTTTTTGGTTAACAGTCACAGATAAGATTTTTTTTATTGTTTGCTTGTTTCATTTTGCTACATGCAGTTCTAAATCATCTTTATTTAGACATTCACCTATCTATTTGTTAGTTTGTTTCTAAATATTCATGTGGACCATTTAAATCCTATTCAGTGTGAATTGACATACACATGCATGATAACATATTATACAGCGCATTATACCTCAATCTTTTTGTTCCATACTGCCATACGTACGCCTGTATTGCAAATACCGCTTGTGAAACACACGCACAACTAAAACAAATTATTTAGTTCACACACTCATTTGAATTTTCAAGACATAGTATGCATGTGCAACATACTTTAGTAATGGGAAAAGTCCAAAGCGGATGGGAAATTTATAGTTTGTATACGCATAATATATCTGTGCATTGCATTGCAGCTTCTGTAAGTTTGATATATTTGACCGCGTTTATCCAAGATTTAGCCTGAACTGCATTTTATGACAATAAAACAGAACGCATATTGATATGAATATAGTTTTAAATCTACTGTATTTTTTCTAAAATTACATAAATCTGCACAATATGCATACAAATGTAGCTTAAGAGAAGAACGGCCGAGGACTATACCATTTAAGCGATAATGCGCAGCGCAAACAAAAGCGGATGATGTCGCCAGAGACTTTTCCAGACGCCACAGCGATAGAAAAACAAATTAAGGGTTCTATAGGGTCTCGAAGTACGTTGCCGCCTTTGCCGTTGATGGAGCAAATATGCAATATCACTGAATGACATCATACATGTGCACAACCGAACACTTAACAACATACACAACAACACACTCTTAACTACTCGTTCACAATGAGGAACATTCACACAAGCAGTACAACTTTGAAAGGGAAAATGCATAAAACGATTATTTTTTATTAGAGTTAAAAGACAAAAATACACAGGGGAAAATAAACATGTATATAAACGAGAATGGGAGGAGTGAGGAGGAGAGTATTTGCTTTATTACACAATAACATGGACTACAAATGTGGAAAAAAGGAAAAAAAAAGAAAGGAATGAAAGGCTAAGAAACAAGAGAATTGAACTCCATACATCTAAGTGGGTGCTATTCTGCTATTCATTTTTGGGGAACTGACTAACAGGCACAACGAGAGGCAACTTCAAACACTACGAATCTACACAAAGAATAGTCACATAACAAAACACACAACAAAATAAAACGAAAAAACAAGATACGGAGAAGGTTGCAGAAAGGGTGGGTACAAAGTAGAACGATCCGATCCGCAAACGAAAGTGAGTGCACATGCAAACACATACAGCCACTGACATAGACGACAGACAATCTCCCTACACACAACGTACTTAAAATGCACTAACTGCCCAACACAAATACCACCACGTTTGTTCTTGGCTCTGCATTAATTTTCCCCACACATTAATAACATGCTCCTTTCGGAAAACATGGAACGTCAAGGATGAAAAACACAAAATAACTAAACTCGAAAAAAGAAAAGAAATCAATGAAGCAAAACGAGGAAATGGACGCAAGGGAAATAGGCATATATGTCCGCTGATCATTTAAAACCCTACAAAACGATTAAACAAATGATCACGAAAACAACGAGTATAGTGGAGAAAAAAAGAACAAACAAGCCCAGAAAATCAAGCTAAAAATAAACACGGACACAGAGATAAAAGATATCGCACAGCCAATTGATATACAAAAAAAAACAGAAAAAAGGAAAGCAAATAGGACTGTGCACATAACCGAGGAGCATACAAAAAAACAAAACAAAACAATGAAAAACTGAAAGAAGCGTACAAACACCATGTGCAAAACGCAAACAAAAAATGACAGATCACAATGGGAAATATGAATGATCATACAAGAAACAGACGAGGAAGAAATAAAGACAGCAATAAATAAATAGAATACATGAACGATGGAATATGAAATATAAGTACACAAAGGATTCACAAATACAATAAAAATCTAAATATCATCAAATACAAAACATGAAATACGATGAAGACACACACATTCGGTAAAAGCAAAAAGAAACACCAAACAATACACACGTGTCTATCGATAAAGAAAAAAGACTTTTCGAACGAGAAGGAGAAGGGAGAGGGGAAAAGAAAGACCGAAAAGTAGGGAGAAAAAGAAAGAAAGAAGAGGAAAGAAAAGGGAACAAAACACATGCATACTAAATATGCAAATATGAGAAGCAAAAGGAAACAAGAGAGGGATATGCACGCTAAGAACAAAAGGAAAGGAAGAAAATGAAGAAGAGAGACAGAGGGAAGGGAAAGGGAAGGAATGGAAAGGGAAGGAAGGGAAAGGGAAGGAAGGGAAAGGAAGGAGGGGAAAGGGAAGGAAACTCCGTCGGGTGTACGTGTTTCACCGAGATCAATGATCGCGGAATAAATGGAGTCATAAATGTACTTGTACACAAAATACAATACACAATATAGAATAAGGAATAAAACCATAAACAGGCGAACGAAGACTTGGCCCGCCATGTCTTAAGAGTATTATGGGGTCTACGAGTGTAATTAGAGCCTACGAGTGTATCTCTGTCCTGTAGTCATCTGTTGATCTACTTATCTTGTGTTTGGACGCCTTCGCTTTCCTTTCACTGCTCGCAATCCCTGCAGTGCTGTTACTGTGGGCATGTGCAATCATATTTCCTCTCGCCCTTCACTAGAACTATACCCAGGGGGATTGCGAGTGGAAACTCGAATGGGGGAGCGGAAATGGGACAAGGAGGAAGAAGAAGATACCGAGGAAGAAGGGGAGGGAGCCTCAATGTAGGAGGAGGCGTAGGATGGGGTGTAGGAGGAGGAGGAGGAGAATGAAGAGTCAGAGACGTAGGAGGAGGGATGATGTGCATATGAAGTGTGTCGGGCGTGAGGGTGAGAGGAGGACGAAGGGTCTCCGTAGATAGAACCAGGGAGGGAAGAGGGCACGGAAGAGGGGGTGGGGGGGCAGGAAGGGTGAGGTGAGGGAGTGAGAGCGGGGAAAGTAAGGGAAAGAGGAGGAGGAGAAGGACACTGCAACAGAGGGGGAGTAAGGGTGGTGAAGACAGGAGGGAGAGGAGGAGTAGGGAGGGGGACAGAAGAGCGATCGATCCTCTTTCATCTGCCTTTCCCCCTCTCTTTCCCTTTCCCTCTCTCTCCCCCCTCTTTCCTTTCTCCTCCCTTCTCTGTTTTCATCTGCCTCTCGCTCCCTCCTCCTCCAGAGTACTCGTATCCGTCTTCTTCCTCCTCCGCACTCTCTCCTATCCCTCCTCCTCTTCCTCTTCCTCCCCTCCTTCCTCCTCCCCCACCTGCTCCGATGACATTGCCCTTGCTCTTCCCCTTCTCACTTCCGCTGCCTTCTTCTTAATCAAAGAAATAGAAAAAAGGGGGCTGGCAGGAGAAGCAGAAGCAGACGCTGACCCAGAGGCAGATGTTGAGAGGAGGGGGGCGGGAAGTAGGAGAGAGAGGGGAGAGGAGGGGGAGGCGGATGCGGACGAGGGAGGTGTGCGAGGATGGAATCTGAAGGAATCCCGTTCAAGAAGACGGGAGGTGGAGTTGGAGGTGGAGGAGGAGGAAACTGAGGAAGCTAGAGAGGAATGGGAGTGGGAATGGGAGTGCGAGAGGGAGAGTGGAGGGAGAGGAGGGAGAGGTGGTGGACAGGGGAGAAGGAAGGGAGGGGAGAAGAGATGAGGAGATATGAGATCCCACAGGGGGAATAGGGGGAAGAAGGGGGGGGAAGGAGAAGAGAGTGAATTCATGCTGTTGCTGGCAGATGCTACAAGAGAGCAAGGGGCCGAGGAGGAGGACGGGATGGCGGAGGGAGAAGAGTGGGGATGGGGGTAGGAGGGAGATCCGGACGATACATACACCACATTGCCTTCCGTCCTTAACTTCACTCCCCTTCCCGCGTTCCGTTTACTCCGCTCCGCCGCATGTTGTCCCTTTCCTTTCCCCTTCCTCTTCCCCTTCATCGCTTCCTCCTCTTCCGCTGTCTTCTCTCTCTCCTCTCTCTTCGTTCTTCAACCTTCATCTTCCTCACCCTGGGTTTGCACAGGAGTCACCGACCGAAGGTTCCTCTTATAACGGAACATGTGGACCACTCCCCATCCACCCTCTCCCTCTCTCCCTGGCCCTGTCCTCCACTCTCCCTCCTCATCTGTCTCTTTCCTCTCTCTTTGTTCCTCTCCCTCCTCCGCTTCCCCTTTACTGGTTACTCCCTGGACAGAAGAAAAGAGCGAATGGGAGGGAGAGGTGAGAGAGCAGGGAGAGAGGGGGGGGGAGAAGGAAGATCCTGCGCACCCATCTCGCTGCCTTCCATCCACTGCCTCTCTCCTTCCTCTTCCTCTTTCTCCCTCCACGACCCCTCCACCCTCGTCCCCCGGTGTGCATTTTCCCGTCTCCTCTCCCTTTCCCTCTCCCTCTCCCTTTCCCTCTGCTCTTACCACGATCCACGAAGAGGCAACCTGATGCGTCCAAGGTGTGCGGTTTGCTCTAACCCTCCGCCCACTGCCGTGATGTCCGATAAAAATCTATCTGAAGTGAGGTCGGGGGACAGAGCCACTACCGCAGCACACACATACCGAGAGAGAAGGAGGAGGAGGGCGATGCGGAGGAAGAGAAGAGTGGGGTGAAGATCCGAAATTAGAAAGCACGGACGACACGACTGAGGAGACGAACCAATTCACGGAGGAGTGCTTGTTTCCTTCCAAGTCGAACTTCATTCCGTACACGAGGATCAACATGAAACAAGTCAGCGTCCAGAGCAGAAGGAACAAGTACCCCATCGCTCTCACTGCCGATGACCAATCGAGGGGGAAGCTGAAGGAGGTGGAGTATATCACTTTGACTTGGAACGGATCGACATCAAACGTGAGCCGAACTAGCGAATGCACCTCTCTCCTTTCCACTCCAATCCAGCGCTTCGTACTTCCTAGCCCAGGCCTTGTACTCCTCCTCTTCTGCCCTCGACCTCTTCTTCCTCTTGCCATCCTTTCCTCCATGTGCTCCCTTCCTTTCCTCCACCAAGAAGACCTTGCTAGGGGACTCTCCGCCATCACTGTGCTCAGTCGAGGGGCAGAGGAGGAGGAGGATGATGAGTGGGAGAGCTCATCATGCAGTTGCTTGAGTTGGGTTTGTTCATCGATCTTCAATAGCTCAGTGGACTGGTCCCATCCCAGGAGGAGGGCTATTCGTGATAATACCCTCTTCGCCTCCTCCTCCCCCACCTCCTCTTTGAATGTGACTGCACTGCTCAGCCTCGCCGACTGCCTCCGCATGCTGATACCTCCTCTGCCCCTTAGCGCCACATCGTCTCTCCTCTCTACTTCTTCCATCACCCCGTCTCTTTTCCTCTCGAACTCAGCCCTCCTCTTCACTTTCACCCGAGAAAAAAACACTCCTCCTCTTCTCCCTCCCCTTTCCCTTCCCCTTCTCTCCCTCAGCCGTCGTTTCTTCATCGATTTCACGTGACGGATCAACGTGTAACTCAATAAGACCTCAATAACACCGCCCTCTCCCTCCTACCCCTCCCTCTCCTCCCCCCCCCTCTCCCTCACCCTCCTTGTCCCACCTTCTTCTTCTTCTTCTTCTCCTTATCATTTGTCTTATCCTCCTTTCATCAAAATCAACCAAGTCGATACACGACATAGCAGGAAGAGGAAGAGCAAGAGGAGGAGGGAGCGGTGAGGAGGAGGAAGAGGAGGAAGAGGAGGAGGAAGAGGAGGAAGAGGAGGAGGAAGAGGAGGAGGAAGATGAATGCTGGCGACGTTGACTGCCAGAGGTGCGTATGTGGGCTCTCGAGGGAAGGGAGTAAGAGGGCAATGACTTGTTTATGCGGAGGTGGATGTAAAGGACAAGAATCTGGGTAATCACGATGTGGTAAAGAAAAGACTTCAGTCTGTTGGTTTGCGTCGATTTGAACAGTTTGACCATAACGAGTGAGATCGGGACCAGAGTTACGAACGTGAACAAGGTGATCGTGATTTTAGCTAAGACCTTCTGTTTAAAACCGTAGAAGATGGCAGAAATCGTAAGGGCTGATAGAACGAGCACCCACACAATGGAGAATCTAGCAGCAGAAGAGAAGGAGTCTCTGTCATCGCGGGTAAATGGGGCGGAGATCAAGTAGCTGTCTTTGAAGCCCTCTACTACCTTGTACTTCATCTCTGAAAAGACGCTCGTCTCCGCAAAGCCTTCTCCCCTTCCCCTCTTCCTCTCCCTTCCCCTTGCACTCCTTCCTTTCTTTCTCCTCCCCTTCTTCTCCCTCCTCCCTTCTTCTCTCTCTTCTCTCTCCTCCCCTTCTTCTCTCTCCTCGTTGTCTTCTCCAATCTCCACCAACGCCCCGTGTCTCATTGACTCGTGTTCCTTTTGCACCTCGTCACACGCTCCACTAGTCTTTCCGTCACTCTGCTGGCGAGAAGCCAACGCCCCGAATGACCGAGAAGAAGACAAGAGACGATGTGAATCGGAAAGGGACTCACCTGCACTAGTCTGTACAATTACTCCAACCTTCATGTCCCTCTTCCTCTCTCTCTTCCTCTCCCTGCTCTCCTCCTCCCGCTCCTTTTGAAGGACAGACAAACGTAGGCATTTGGTCATCGTACGGTGGAGGGTTCAGTTCGACAGAACAATCAGCGGAGGAGGGCGAAAGGGAGGGAGAGAGGAAGGGGAGTGGCTCTTGGATGCAACAGGAGCTGAAACAGGGAGAAGAGGCGAAGGATGAGGAAGGAGACCTCGAACATCGAACTCGTCCCCACCACTCCCTTCGTTCCTTCATATCCTTCTCCTTCTCTGCCCTCCCTTTCCTTCACTTCCCTTTTTCCCTCCCCTGAGGCCTTTTTTCTTTTGGAATGCCTTCACCAGCGCTAGCCCTTCCTCTTCCCTTGGTTTGGGCTGCTCCCACTGCCTTGCTAGCCGTTCTATTCCCTGGGCATCCTTCTTCCGATCTATCAGAACAAAGAAGAATACCAGTAGGAAATAGAGAGCCGTCCAGGCCCCACAAATGATGAGAGGGTATGGATGCTTCATAATGTTATCCCATGTCACAGCCTGGAAGTCAGAGAGGGAGAGAGTATTAATCTGAGGGATGAAGTCAGAGAAACGGAGGTGAAACAGAGTTAGGTGAGTGCATGCACACGTTGTTATCCCGTTCTCTCCGTCCGATTCCACCAAGTGACAGCCTTCTGTGGAAAAGTAACCCCCCTCCGTCCCCTTCTCCCGCTGTCGCCTCCCCTGACCCAGTGGGGACCCAGAACTCACAGAACGGGGTGATCGACAACGAGGAGGAGTTGGAGTAGGGTGCGTGGGGGATCGATATGAGAAAGTACTCGGATGAATGTGTCGTGTTGAAGGAGAGAGAAGAGGAGGAGGGAGAGGAGGACGAAGAGGAGGAGGAGGAGAAGAATCGACGTCTGAGGTTGAGAGACCTGGATAGAAAGAGGACGAGTTTCGAAGAGAGAGAGAGACGAGGGAAGACGAGATAGATGCATTAGGGAGAAGGAGGAAGATCCCAATTCGATGGAGGGGAGGAGTTAGCCCGAGTATAAAGAGGAAGAGAGAGCGTACGCAACAAACGCACTGAGGTGAGAAGAGGAAGAGGAAGAGTTGGAGGAGGAAGACGCAGATACGGAAGAGAGGAGGAGGGGGAAGGGATATGGATGGAGAGGAGGAGAAAGAGGAAGTACCGGCGAGGGAGAGGGGAGAGGAGGAGGAGATGGCAGAGGAAGAGAGGGACACGGTAGATACCCTATGGAGAGAGAGCTGAAAGTTGGAGGAGGAGAAGAGGAGAGGGGTGAGTCAATGGGATAAGGAGCGAGGATCGATGAGGATACTACCGATATCTGAGAGTAAACCAACGATGCTAGTTCCGAAGAGGAGGAGGAGGAAGAGTTCGAGCTGTCAGAAGAGGAGAGAGAGGCGTTGTTGGAGGCTTCAGAGTCGAATGCGGTAGTCAGATTCGAAAGAGAGTAAAAGATGGACAAGGAGGAAGAAGAAGAAGTGGAAGGGGCGAAGAGGATAGTTGCGAGAGAGAAGCAGAGAGTTATTGACGAGGAGGGAGAGGATGGAGGAAGAGAAGGAAGATGTGAGGAGAGAAGGACAAGAGAGAACCATGGCTCCTATTTCGAGCAGGGACTCGACCCAGAGGATTCATCGTCTAAGAGAGAAGAAGATGAAGAAGAATCACTGTCTAATCTGTAGAAGTAGTTGTAGGCGGTGACCCTGGATACCTGGGAGAGAGAAATAAGGTCCATGGGAAAGGAGGAGGAGGTGGGTGAGATACAGGTCCAGAATTAGGGAACGAGCAGAGGAGGAAGGGGAGAGTCATGGAGAAAGAGGGAGGGGGGAAGAGAAGGATGACAACACGAACGACACTCCTCTCCTCAGTTGTTGAAGGTAACTATTAGAGTCCTTGCTCTTTCAGAGAATCGTTCAAATTCGAGGGAAGAATCTCCGCCACCATGTCGGCACAGTAAGCATCTACAGTGAGGGGAGGACGAGGACGCAGGAGAGGAGGACGAGGCAAAACAGTGAGATAGAGAGCGAAAAAGGAGGTAGACCCATAAGAATCAGATACCTCTGCCCGGAGCCGTTTGACGTATTGATCATTCATATTTCCGATAGACAAAAGAAGGGTTTGGGTCGTCATGGGAAGCGCAAGAGAAGCCTCCACGAACTGCGAGGAGAAGGGGGAGTACTCAGTCCATCGGTAAAAGAGAGAGGAGGAGGAAGACGAGGAAAGAGAGGACCAGTCGGAGCACGTGAGAGAAATCGAATCACCATCATAAAAACAGGGAAGAGGAGGGGAAGAGGAGGACGAGGGGGCAGGAGGAGGACGGTACAGTGGAGGAGGAGAGGGACTGAGAGTCTATTTCACAGACACCGTTAGAAGGAGGCGAGAGAGAGGAGAAGGATATGGTGGAGGAGGACAGCTCTCCCGGAAGAGGCAGTCCCGAGGGAGAAGAGGCGATCTCCGAGGCAGAAAGAGCAGCGGTGGGAGAGGAGAAGGAGAAGGGAGAAGACGAGGCGAAGACAGATGCTCTGAAGGTGAAGGAGGTGGAGGGAGGAAGGGCATCGGCTATAAAAGTGAGGGACATCGAGTATGGTGAAAGAAGAAACGATTGACGTATTGAACAAGTCCACGTCCCCAGAATCACAAGACCAAACAATGGAGTAGAGAGAGGGAGGAGGAGGGGGAAGACACAATGGCGGTGGGTGGAGGAGGGGCTGAGATGGATCAACGATAGAAAAACGGGAGAGGAAGTGATAGAGATAGAGAAGGAGGGAGAGGAGGAGGCTGGGCGAGCAATCCATATTGTGGAGGAGGAGGAGGAGGAAAATGAGGACAGGGATGAGGAGGGGTAGTAGGGGGATAAAGACGAAGGAGTAACTGTTAAATTAAACATCAAGAGAGTCACGTTGCTCAGACTGGGAATCTGCTTCATGTCTCCAACCGAGATGAAGAAGGAGGGGTCTGAAGAAGACGAAAGGAAAGAGGAAGAGGAATTAGGGAGGAAACAAGGCGAGAGGGAGGAGTTGGAGTAGGAGGCGGTGCATGTCCAAGCGTAGTCAATGTATTTGTATCTTTCAGTTCCCATGAGGTCGGGGGAGAAGGATGATGACCCAGAAATTGTGAACAATGAGAGGGAGTCATCGTCCGAAAGGGAGGAGGGGGAGGAGGAGGGAAAGAGAGGTGGGCAGAGAGATGGATTTGTTTGCTCCAGTGATGACGGACACAAGCGGAGATGTTGAGGGAGAGAGAGAGATCGAGTCAGTGGCGGGAATATATTCTGCCGTCATACGACTGAGAGATTGAGACAGAAAAGGAGTAGGACTCGGAGGGGGAGGAGAGAGTAAGCAGGCAACGGAAGAGAGGATCCCACCTGAAGAGAGAGAGAGGATGGAGGGGCCAGAGGTTTGATTCCAAGAAATTGAGAGCGAAAGGGAGGGGGAGGGAAGAGAGAGAGAGAAGGGTTCTGGGAGACGGAGACAAACAAAACAAGGGGCAGTGAGGGGGAGGGAGGACAGGGATCGACGCATTCAGAATCACCACCGAGGGGAGTTCAAATTGAGAAGAAGTAACTGACGCTGAGCAAGAGGAAGAAGAGCCAACCCAGTTGGTGAGAGTGAGGGATAGAGTATAAGAAAAATTACGAGGGAAGAGAGATGAGAAGTTTTGCGCAGAAAGGGAGAAGGAGGAGAGGGTGGAGGGGAGAGGAGCTGAAGAGCAAGAGCCTCTGTCGTAGAGAGCGGAGATGAACGAGTTGAATGCGGAGGACACTTGACTGGAGTCGAGCCCTCCCTCTTCCCCTTCTTCGGCGCTGAGCGACCAATCATACGCCAACCCTTTTCCTGCAGATCCGGCAGAGGACGAGGATACGGAAAAAGAAGTGCTAGTGCCGACTGAGGAGGGGGCAGAGATAGAACAAGATACTTGGATGGAGGAGAGAGCGGACGGAATGGGGATGGGGGAGAGGAGGGAGGAGAGGAGGGGAGCGAAAGTCACGTTCAGAGTTGTTCCGTTTGAAAGAGTCAGCTCAGACGAATAGTATACCAACGCAACATCCGGACAACAGAGATGGAGATGAAACCGGAAGAGAGGGAGAGAGAGGGGGAGGGGAAGGAGAGGGAAGAGGGAGAGAGAGAGAGAAGAGATGGGGAGGGAAAAGAAAGGAGGTCTGATGGAGCAGAGGAGAGGACGGGAGTTGGGATGGAAGAGAGAGGAGGGCTTGCGTCGAGCAAGGATGATAGGAAGAGGAGGAGGGGAGAGGAGGCTGAGGAGAGATACAGAACATTGTCTTTGAATCCCACGACGGCGTCCCAATGTCCCTCTTCTTCCTCGTGTATAGGGGAGTCCAAGGAAAAGGAAACTAGGGAGAACGGATGGCGACAACCAAGAACAGAGTATGAGGAGCTCAGAGGTGGTAGAGGGCTTGGAAGGCACGGGAGTAAGTGAGACTATTGTAGCGGGAGAGAGGAGGAGGTTGCAGAGGCCATAAGAGGGAGTAGTGGGAAAGGAGGGGGAGGGAGAGGAGGGTGACGGGGAGACAGATGAGGACGAGGAGGAGGGGAGAGGAGCGTTAGTATCATTCGAAAACAAGACGAGTAGTGAGTCTCCTTCGTCACCTGAGAGAGAGACAGAGAAGGAAAGCGGAGGAAGGGAGACGGAGAGGGAGGAGGGGGTGGGTGCGGAGATGAAGGAGATATTCGCCTCACTTAGATGAGTTGAACGTGACTCCACCCCGGCTGTATGTTACAGAGAGGACAGATGAGATATTGCTGGAGCAAACTGTAAGATCACTCAGAGATATGGCGAATACATTATATCCAGACAGAAAGGTCATCCAGTGGCTCCCATTCCAAATCCCTTCACTATCTCCCTCTCCTTCTCCTTTCTTCTCCTCCCTTCTCGCTTACTCTCGCCCCCCCATTCCCCTTGTCCCATCACCCTCGTCGATGGGGAACGATAGAAGGGAAGGAGAAATATCTCCAGTGGAGAAGGAAAACGAGGGACAGAGGGAAGAGGGCGAGAGGGAGAGGGCGAGAGAGAAGACGGAGGGAAGAAGTACTGAAGAGTAGTTCACCGTAATTTCGAACGAGGAAGTACCGTTGCTGAAGACAAGAATAGAGAGGGGTGAGAGAGGGGGGAAGGGAGAGGAAGGGGGGAGGGCTGGAGGCCAAGAGAAGAAGAAAGAGGGAGATGGGACAGTCAAGTCATGGTCTGCGAAGGGAAAACATTCATTCGTGTCGGCGAGGGAGACCACAATGGGCAGTGGTGAAAAAGAACGAGGACTGACAAAATAGATGTCAATCGAAAAGGAGAGGTACGTGGCGGAAAGGGAGGAAACGAGACGGAGAGAACATGAGTCATTACTGACACTCGCCACGCCTCCATCAGACACGTACGAATCGCTAATGACCACCCCTTCTAGCAACAGAGAGACGTCAATCAAATCGCCAGAGAGGAGGAGAAGGGAGGCGAAGGAGAGGGAGAAGCGACGAGGCCACCCCACCCTCAACGGCAGAAGAGGAGAAGGAGACGGGGAAGGAGGATTTTGAAGCTAAGATATCTCAGCCGGTACATTTGAGGATGTTGCATTGGAAGGGACGGTGCCGGGATGAGGAAAGGGCAGCCACCCCTATGCTGATGAAAGTGGAAGGGGCGATGACAACGGCGGATGAAAAAGACACTGTCATGCGAAATAACATGTCGCACAAGGGGGGAGACACAATCGAATTCGACACCAAACAAAAAGACGAGTTAAAGAACGAGTCGGATGGAACGGTCACCACCACCGTACCCCCGAGGTTGGCGTTGGTAGAGGGAATGGAGGTGCCGGGGAAGGAGACCTCTACAGACGTGTCATCATTCAATACGATTACTGTTGAATTAATCTGCTCCCGCAAAGTCCACAAACAAATACAAATTATCGCTCGTGGTAAAAAATGTAGAAGACACGTCAAATGATAACGAAAATGTTTCAGGCGTCCTCATAGTTGTCGAAGGGCCCGAAAGGGAGTTGAAGGTAGTTCCAGATGCAGGCAAGGAGGGAAAGTAATATGTAATAAGTGACGTTTGGTTCTTCACAATCGACAAAGGAAGAGGAGGAGTAGGGAGACGCCAGATGAAGTAGTCGTAACTTTGGAATACATTATAAGGAACAGGGGGGTCAGTGAACATAGTATCAGTAATAGTAGAAACAGTAGTAGCGAGCACATCCCCTGACTCAGGGTCGACCACTACCATTTGAGGAGGGGTTATTCTGCTCAGTGAAGTTGCATTAAAAGAGTTCCAGGGAAATTGAATGAAAGTGCCAACGGCGTGTCAGAATCATACGTTGAACGAGGAGCTACAGTTAACGTAGCGTGCGCCTTCAAAAACTCTAACTCGTATTCATCCATTGGATTCGAATCCTCCACTGCATATGTGCTAAAAAAAGTATGCTCCTTTAGACGCACAAATGTATCACTGTCTGTATTAATCGGTATAGGATGTGCATATATGCGAGGGGCGCTGATATATACCAGAACAATGCATGCCACAAATGCAAATAACAATTGTTTGCAAACGTGGAGCATTGCAAATGATATATGCGCTATATGACTGCAATTGCGATGAAGAGATTGAAACACAAAAAAGTGATTATCTGCCAGATAAAAAAAAGTAGAAATAAGTATATACGGTTAACAACATGATTATCACAATATAGAATATCGTTATATGATGTATTGCGAGCCATCTATCAATGGGCATTGTAATTAAAATGGAAACTGAGAAGAGGAAAATGTGAGTGGAGTTTCTCCCACTTTCACCAGAGGAAGGAGAAATCAGATACATTGAAAATATACCAGGAATAACCAGATAAATAGTAAACAAATTGAAACAGTGATATTAGGTAGGTAGTCACTATTGCTGACTAACAGAGTGGAGATCAAATAGAGGAATAACGGTGTCGAGAAATGACCTAGCAGTGGGTAGGACCTATTTTAGAGATTAAAAAATCTCCAACAATTCAAAATCTTTATGCCACTACAATACGAGCATTACAGCTCTGTTTCCAGTTCGAGTACATGCGAATATACAATTTAGAATTCTTAAATACATACATATGTATGACGTCTGCTTAATTCTCGATTTGTTTAGCTACATATCTGATTTGCTAGTCCTGAAAAGAGATATATAAACAAATGCACGTTGTATGAAGAAACAAGAAAAAATAGCAAAAATTCGTGTTGATTGGAATACGCTTGCGACAATTAAATGTATAATGTAGATATAGCTAGAACATACATAACATTTCAAAACAAAGTTTCAAGCTTCCTTGAAATACCTCTATAGAGTTCTACATTCGTGATCTTAAAGTAAAGGATAAATATTGCACGAGCGAGATAACCAGTACTCTCTAATGTGTACGCATGGATATCAAAATAAAACGATATAAACGTAAGTACACCTGTACAAATTTGACTATATACATGTTTTCTCGTTCTCATGCAAAACAAAATACTTGAAATATAAATGCGAATTTATTGTAAAATCAAATTTGCCAGACTTAACATAAGACAGTTTATGTTCCAAAAGTGGAATTGACATAATACAAGGCTACCTACATACAATAAATATACGAAGTTCGAACATTTTGAATATTATATTAAGAACATATGCATCATAATGCTACAAGAGATATTCGATAAGCAATAACAAGTTAAGTGTACGCGAGCGGCTATTATACATATTTACTATAAACATGTTAGTAATAGTTACTATGGTACGGTAGTGTAATATAGTTCCTGTTTACATGCATGCACAATGTGCCCATGCACGCATATTCTAGATTAAAAAAAAAAGCACACACACACACACACCCACACGCATACAATCACAGAAAGACTGACATATTAATTAAGAAGATAAGCCCAGCCGAAGCTTAATTGCAGCCAACACTTGAGGTATTCCATCTCCTGAGATAGCTGCGGTATCCAACGTTAGGATAGGCTGGAAGGAAGGATCAATGTCAACCATGTGCCTAGAAAGCAATGAGAAGAGAAAGAACAGGGAGCCATTCAACGTCAGTCATTTGTTTGAGTAAAAAGAAATAGCAATCGTACTGACTTGCATATAGTGCCTAGCAAAAGGAGATGCGTTGGTCTGCGAGGTAAAGACAAGAAAAGATGAGCTGAATCCTGGAGAAAGCAAGGGATGAAGCTAAGATATGCACCAGCAAAACATAAAGTACGCTGATACCTGTTGAGTTGGTCTATGCGAAATGCGTCTCTTAGAGTATTATGAGAAACGATGGCGGTGTCTAGTGTGTGAACAGCGGGGATGACAGAGGAGTCTAGATCTCCCTCGAATGCACTACTTACATCCACTTTAGATCTAATCACAATGAAACGAAACGAGTGGTCACGGGCAGCCTAAACAACATAGTGACAACAGAAGGAATGAAAATAGAGACGTCAAATGAAGACAAAGGAGGAGGCATTCGATCGGAGTTCTAGTCAGAACATACAAGAAATACAAAGGCAAACGAAGAAGTTACTACAAACATTCCAATTTACTTACGAATGTCGAAACAAATTGCGATATTGCAGTATCGAGGTTGGAACGGAGCAGTTGCATCAACGACAAACTAGGATGAAGAGGAATATGGATTGAAGCAGGGCGTGATCAGTCCAAGAAGGGCACCCAAAGCACATAGAGAAATGACTAAAATCGCAAAGACACACATTATACAAATAGAAATCGCATGCGAGTGTATAAATCAAGTGACTGCACATTTACACAATAAACTTACGACAATAAGATCAGCGTCTTTGATGGCAGGAAGCCAGGAGGAGGGAACGGACCCTCCCATCTCGATTAGAAGAATCGACCACGATCCCAATTCCAGCACAGACTCATTCTTTCCTGTAGGTTGCGTAGATTTTGCTGTGACTATGTACTCATTAAATGGCCTTCCATTTGCATAGTCTGAGAAGATGTAAGATACGTCGAAGTGTTGGGATTGTTAGCGAACATGCAGAAGTACACCAGTCGATACTACGAGAAAAGAGTGAAGGAGCGAACCACCGTTACTCACCTACAATGGCTTCTATTAGCAATGTTTTACCTCCTCCCGGAGGGCCTAACACTAACACTTTCTTAGTGGTACTCTGTTCACTCATCAAATGCCATGCGTTTGTGCGTATTCCCTTGTGCTGTAAATATGTACGTAGACGTTTATCTTTTGTTCAGAAGAAAGAGAGTGGACAAGTAGTAATTACTATTTAAGAGTTTAAATATATGAACTTCTTAATACACTATATACACATGTTAAAACGTGTAGATTGACCTAAAATATTTGTCTTCGTAATCTGTGCATAAAAGAAGTCTCTCATTTTGAATGACACTCGTATCAATAAGACGAACATACAGCTTTGATTTTAATTTTATTTCTTCGTTCAGCCTTCTAAATAGGCACACCAATATGTTCGATGAAAAAATGAGTTTTATATATACAGGATAACATATATAACATTCCGCACCTGAGAATATTATTTTTTTTTTTTAACTGGCAATTTATTGAAAATAAAAGCCCCTAACGACGTCACATATCGATACTCCGTAAGAACAAAGAGTACACGCAGCCTTGACGGGCTGGAATAAACTAACTAGAGACAACTACCAAAAAACAGGTAGCGTTGATAGCATCACATGTAATACATACACGTGAGAATCAAAACAAACCGAAAATGGGGCGTACAAAGTAGGAATAGAAGAATAAAGATACAGGACATAGTGTACACAGAAGGGATAAAGACATATGACAACATGGACTCACACACTTGCTCATATGGTTAGCAATCTTCGCTACAAAGCATGCACACAAGAAAGAAAACAAAGAAGAGTATGAACGAAAGAAACAGCTAAAAGTAAAGCCGAACCACACGAGGAAAGTACACAAGCCCGGATGCTGCTCATAATCACACCACATCACTCCACACCAACGGAAGCAATGGAAACAAACCGCGAGAATGCAATGCACTCAACGTAAAGTCTCCGCTCGTCCACTCCATAGTGCCAGGAAAAAAGGCAACACCAACAATCACCACTCGATAAAAACGCCGCAGAGGCATTCCATGACACCAGAACAATATCCCACATCACCCCACTAACACCGCAGTCTCCTCACTATTGCGAATACACCTTCTGCAACTCATCCACACTCACCAGAAGCTCCGATTACACCAAAATTCGCAGATGTGAAGTAAGACACGAACACGTCCCTCAAACACACACCAAATATTGTACGCGCCATACAAATGACTTGAGACGTTGATCATCATGCGAATAATCACCAGATGAAGCACAGTTCGCTGTAAACAGCAGGTTGTCGAGTTACGTACATTTGAAACGGCATACCCCAAGCCAATTCAAAGAACTCAAACTTGGAACAAAGCAAATCAAACTAGCCAACCTGACGCACCTGAGAATATTAGCTAACTATTTCTCTTTTATATGCTGACGGAGTCATCAGCAATTCTCTAATATCCACCTTGCTCGTTCGATGAAGTATCTACATGAACCCTCAACACTCAATTTGCTACATAACAACTAAATTACACACACACCAAACGGATGACTTCACAGGTGGACATACTTAGAGCCTTGCTCTCACTTGTTTGCTGTTATGGAGTTGGATATTTCCAGAAGAGGCACACTCTCCATTTGTGTTGAGTGAAAGAGCAGTCTTCTTCACCATCTCAGTTTGTTTCCTCACATCTCCATAGTATGCAGACAAGATTTCACTCCCTTGTGAACTGTGAGAAGAGGAGAGAACGCCCACATGACTTGGAAGAGGAGAATATTGGGAAAGGGCAGAGGAAATAGAGGGGAGGATAAGGGATGAACTCTCAGGATTGAGGGGGAGAGGGCCCTTGGAAAATACGTCAGCTGAATACCAGTCGATCTATTAGGGAATGAATAGAAGATTGGAGGAAATATAAGAAAAGAAGAGGGGGCAATAAAACACGTAAGGGGGAGAACAAGTGGGGCATGCGGAGAGGGGAAAAAGAAGGATAAAGTTGACATAAGGAGGAAGCAATTACATATGCATATAGGTAGTAACATTCAGAAATGGCAACATAGTATACGTAAACACATGATAAAAAGAAGGAAACCATGAGTAACGAAATTCATGTCACAGCAGATGCAACACATGAGCAATAAACAAGCAGGTGTTCATGTTCATAACATGCATCATATGGGAGCCAACATTGGAGATCACTACAAAAATCTAGCGCTTACATCTAGGTCATGCAAGTCCAAGGGAGAAGGGGAAGATGAGGGAGAATCGGAAGACTTGAGTGCTGAGAGTTGGACAGCATGATTGAGCAAACAGGAGGCAGCGAAAATGTTACCGAGGGAAAGAGAGATGTCCCTGGAGAGAGAAGACAGCAGGGCGGAGGCGGAAGATGGAGCAATCGCAGGCGCGACAGAAGCACATGAGGAGGAGGCAGATGAGGAGGGTGTGTCTGGGTAGAGTTGGAGTGAGGGATGCATGCGGTCGACTGCGCCAATGACGAACAAGATCCGTTCAATTTGAGAGAGAGCGTGAATGATTCTCAACCGAATGAGGTTGTGTAATTGCACATGTATCCCTTTGAGATTGTTGTTGTAGCGCATAACTACTGCGTGCGGGGAGGGGGGAGCAGAGACAGAGGGACGAGAGCGATCCCTGTCCGAGCGAAAGAGAGAGGATACTTCTCACGAAACAATCCCATGGGGACCACTCATCTTCTGCGCACGAGCATCCTTCGCACTCAGATGAACTTTTTTCCCTCCCTAGCTACCTCCGTGGACTTTCGCAAAGATTGGGGAGTAGATGCGTCCCCTTCCCTGTGCCTTTTCCCTTTCGTTTTCCCTCCGCCGATGACCCTGATTGCATCGTAAGCACACACGTTAGTGGTGCCCTCCCAGATGGGGAGGACGTGCGTATCTCTAACAAGGGGAGGCACTCCGCTGTCCTCCATGAAACCCAATGCCCCCAACCCCTCCATGCCTTCGCTCACCCCCTCCACCGCTTTCTTCGCAGTCCACAGCTTACAGATCGGTGTCAGGAGGCGGAGGAGTGAGACTAAGCGGTCATACGCATGAGAGGGAGACACGGGGGTAGAGGAGCAGGAGGGAGAGGTGGGGTCGGCTTGCTCCATATGAGGGGTAGATACTTGGAGGGTGACGAGTGAGGTCGGTTTCACAGTGCCTCTCTTCTTCTCTCCTCCCTTTCTCCTGTCTTGTATTTTTAGTCCATGAATGTGCTTGAACTCGAAGTGTTCACTTTCTCCCAACACAAGGGACGTTTCGAGAGTCATAAGAAGCATTGCACGATATGAGACCTACGAAGGAAACAGGGGTAATAAAATGGAAAGGGAGTTAGCAATGGAAAAAAACAACAGCATGCAAGCACGCAGACATACCTAATGCAAACATAGATGCACAGAGAGAGAGAGAGAGAGAGAGAGAGAGAGAGAGAGAGTGGGGGAAAGAGAGAAGGATGAAGAAGAATTGAATGCGGTAGAATGTGTGTTTGGTGAGTTCGAACTGTCTCATACCTCTAGGTCTGCCAATGTCTTAAGGTGGAGGGGATTGTGTGCGAGGTAGTTTCCAAACACAAACCTCCTGAAGGCGAAGTCTCTATTGAGCTGAATAATGCGGGACAAGTAACCGCAGGAAGAGGCAGCGTTGTGGATGCGAGAGATATTGAGAAGGGCAGAGATGGTGAGGATTCCCTTTCCTTTCTCTGATATCATCATTCCCTCCAACCCCTTAACTCAAGCTCTGCCGTAGGTAGTTGCCTCGTTCCCATCTTATCTTTCATCCTACGCACAGAGATCTTCTCACTGAGCTCTCTCCCTTTTCCCCCATAAGCTCCTCCTCTCCCTCTTACTCCGGACACTCTCTCCCCTTGTATTTCCTCTCCTTCCCCTAGTTCTCCTTCCTTTCCCTTCCTCTGCACACATGAGTGGTTGTTTTTGACCAATACGAGGAAACAAGAGAGGGGAATAGATGATAGGGGAGCAGAAGGAGGAGTTACAGGGAGGGAAAGGGGAATGGTCGGGTACTGAGCGTCTCCAACAGTTAGGAGAGTTTGGGATTGGTACGCTGGGAGTTTATCAGTTTCCCTTGCGAGTGTGATTGCAATGTTAGCATCTACAGCAGAGGTAAACCACTTGAGTCCCCAAAGAGAGTGAGTCCAAGGAGATGAGGGAAGGAGGGAGAACGGGGCCACCGAAGAGGATACCTCCGACTTGAACACACCGTGGGGAGGGAGAAGGTAAGAAGGAAGGGGAGATACGATGGAATCAGGGGAGAGAGAAGAGCACCGCTGATGTGATAATGGGAGCGCGAGAGTGGAGGTTGATAGGTTGACGTCTGACCCTGATCTCTGTTCACTCATCCACTGCCCACTCGTCCAGAACCAGTCCCTCTCCCTTGTCGTCAGTCTTTCTACGCACTCTACCAACACTCCAACTGTGTCTCTCTCTCTCCCCTTCCTCTTCCGCCACCCTTCCTTCAACCCCCCTGCCTCCACTCTCATCTGCTTTTACACATAATCCACACCCTTTTTCTCTCTCTGGGAAGACGATGTATGAGGAAGGAGAGGGGAGACTAGGGGAAGAGGGGAGGGATGACGAAGGACTGAGGACCACCGTGTCTTTGTTGAACTGACTGATGACAGAGGAGAAGGACTTGGGCACAGAAGAAGGAAAGGGGAGGGAGAGAGAGAGGGAGAGGAAGATAGAGATGAAGAGGAGGAGGAATGAGATGAAGGGGAGTGAGCTAGTCTGTTTGCGGCGATGGCTTTAATCATGAGTGACGATGCTCCATCGGTCATTGCGAGAGGACAACTAACCATTCCTGAGCTAGGAGTGAACATCATCAGCTTACTCACCTGCCAAGTCCTGCTCATTGCCCCTCCCTCCCTCTCGTACGCTATTCCTATCAGCCCCTCTTCACTTGCGACCCCATGACCTTCCTTCCACCCCTTTCCGGTCTCAATCTCATCCCTCCTGCACCCATACACATCATACTTTAGGAGCTTTGGTTTGTTTTCCTCGCAATCTCTCGCATTCTCGTTTAACTCGGATCCACATCTACAGCAGGTTAATACACCCATCACACAAGGAATAGCACAATCAGCGTTCAACACGATACACATAAACCTCCTTCTCAACTTACTTACGTACCAGGCGACAATTATACACGCACATTCACTCATAAACTAACTCGTACATACTGCATAGGTGCATTCATATAAATGCAAACATTCAAATCCCCACTAACCTTTCGCCAAATCTTGATAAATCTTGATCAATCATATTGAATGTAGCAGCGCTGACGTCAGATGAGACTTCTTTTTGCGCAAGATAGTGGTTGATCCTCCATAAAGCGCATCTGAAAGCATGAAATATATAGTATTTAATATATGTAAGATAATAAGAAGGCATTGGTTCAATTAATTCGAGAGATACTAACAGATACGTGTGGGATAAAACCTATCAAACAATACAATGTACACGACATTAGAATAAGAAGTTACCTCAATGCATCGTCTTCCAGATAAGTGTTTCCTAGGTGAGGTGGTTCTTGTCTGTGCTCATGAATTACGAACAATTGATTCGGATCGCTCATTCTAAGCAGTGGAAATGAAGACACATTTTAACGCGTTTTCACATGTATATTCTTAATTAAACGGATGACGTACTCATAGAAATCACTTAAAGATGACTCAATATGAAATTAATTCGCAACATTTAGGCAGAGATGAACGTTAGATTGTGTTCATAGTGAATGTGGAGAGCATGCTATTGACTTGAAAAAAAAAACACTCTCTTTGGTTATCGCAGAATTTTGATAAATACTCGCTGCATACTGTACACTGCTATAACTTGAAATGTAAACAACATTTTAGCATGCCGTAATGCTAGGATATACTTTTCTGGTGCACACCAATTTCATTCATATGATTTGAAAATAGACGTCTTCCCCTACGCAATTTCTCAAATAGAATGAAACAACACGATTTGCTGTAAACAGAATTTTTAAGTATGCACGAGGAAACGTGACTACGATATTCGTTCATAGTAATACAGTGCTGAGGTGTATGTTCCATTAGTTCGTGAGTTGTCATTTTTCCGTAAACTAACAATTTATTAAAAGTAAAAAGCTCTTCACATACCACAATTGATTACATGCAAAAAACCAAGTGCAAATAGTGTTAATAGAAGTAGATAAAGGCAGAGGATATCATGAACTCACACATTCATTCACCTAGCTAGTCACTTTATCCTCTAAACATGATCTGAGTGTGGTTGTGTATCGGTTAATTTAACACTAACCAATAGTTGGAGGAAATCTTTGTCATTGTTTTTTTGTTTTTTTTAACTGGCAATTTATTGAAAATAAAAGCCCTTAACAACGTCACTATGCAGTACTCTTCCAAAAGATAGAAAAGTATGAACCGCCTTGACGAGGGAAAATAGAACTAACCAAACCAAAAAATTCTCTACCAAAAGGACTTTGATAGCAGCATACATAATACATACATGTGCGAATCAATAACAAACCAAACACGATAAACATCAAATATAAGTTGGGAGAGATGAGGATCAACGTAGCCAGCAAGAAATCAAACACGCGAACACACAAGCGAACAAGCAAACGAACGAACAATCAAACAAACAAACAAGCAAACAAACAAACAAACACATATAAAACATAACATACGTGTATATCCTAAACATAGAACATGGGGACACATATGAACGTTAGAGTAAAGTTTCCCAGAAATATAAAGATCAGTCGTGAAGGAGAATTAAAGATTCGCAGGTGGGCATTACAAATGCATAGACGAACCCATCCTTTGATGGAAAGATAGGGAGAATAATCTCCAAAGCAAACAAACATACACAAATTAAGCATATACAACAAAAGTAGACTAGAAGAGATGGATGCAACTATGAGAGGCACGTGGGTACACAGGCAAGCAAAACATTAACACGAAGAACAAGGAAATAAAAAAAAAAAAAAAAAAAAGGTGCAAACAAACAAATCAAATGAAACAAACAAACAAAACAAAGCACTATGAGTCACGTCTCCGTTTCACTTCTCTCTCCTCCTTCTCCACTTCTCTGCTCGACCGTTTTTCCTTTGTCATTGTTTACCACAGACAAGCCGTCCAAAGGGAAAGGCTACCCAGCTGTAGGCGATTGAATGCTAAGCACATGTAATGTAAAGAAATACAAATAATATGCATCAGTTGAAATCATTTACGCACTACGCTATAGACTGTTACGATGACCACCGTGTTTTTTTTTTTTCATGTTTATTTTTGGAGATCCATTCAAAGGATCATTCAGTAAAATTTGAGATGAAGTTCAACCTGCAGATTTAACAACATACTAAGAATGACAGACGAGCAGCACAAAACAAAATATAGCCCATGTCAAAAAGAACCTAAAAAAATATACAAATGAAACAAACAACTATATTGTTAAGTGAACGAGTCTCATGCAACAGAATAATTCCTCCATAAAAGAGAAGCACACAAACGCCGCATATTGTCAATGTAAACAACCTGTGAAGCGAAGTAAGGCCAATGAGGGTAATAATCACTCATGCAAACATGACTCATCATTGCAGTATAACTCTCCCTCCTTTCCATTCTTTCTTTTTCTTTTTAATCATCCTTTCCTCACTCATACCTTCTCCCTTTGCCACCTATCCCAACCATGCTTACTCGCTATGCTATGATGATCGCCCCTTATCACAAAAAACATAGGAATCCCCACACTTTCAGTCCCTCCCTTTTTTGGTGTTTTCTGCAGTGTTATATATATTATGCTGTAACTCCGCACCGCACACGCACACATCACACACACATACGCCGGCTGGTTGCAGAAAGGAACTTAATTCTGAGAGGTGGGGTTCACGAATCTTTTGTAGTCCCACTTGGTCTCGAGAGCGTAGGGTTCGGTGATCTACAAGAGAGGAAGTGCACAGAAAAGGACAGGTAAAAAAGAACAGACAAGGAAGAAAATATCGAAAAGAGAAATATTGTTAAAGAGGTTTTTGAGAAAGATAGTGGGAAGAAAAAACGAACACAGGGTCGAGTGGGTTGCGAATGGATGCGAACAAGACGAAGCATGTTCACGCCGTCACACATACCTCGACCCCCTGGGAAGTAATCGTGGCGATCTGGAACTTGTTGATAGCTCTGCAGTGTCTGTAGAGAAGAACCCGCATCGAGTCCTCCAAGATCTTCTTTGCTTCTTCCTCGCTCAGTCCCTCTTTGTACGCCTTTCTCAGTAGAGGAGTGGCCATGGTACAGTTCCGAACCCAGTGACTGCCAAATCGTCAATGTAGTGCGTTCCATAAAGATCGACGTATCCCAAGAAGGGCTTCCCCTCGGAGTCCACTCCAGCAGTCAGCAACTGGTTGTACAGAGTGGTCTCTCTATTTCTGTCCGCCCCAACAAACCAACAAGAATTGGATTAGTAAAAGGAGGGGAGAGGGAGGACAAGGTGCGAACATGCATTAAAAGGAGAAAAAGAGCGAGTGTACGAATTGACAGAAAAAAAAGTAATAGGATATATTCCAAATACATGGGGAAAAGATATGTGAGCAGCGTGTGTGTGTATATGAGGAATGCTGGAGCAGGGTAATTCCGTTGCAGAGGACACCAGGTCCTACCAAAGCAATGTATGCGTTTACCTGTAGTTGTGCATCACTCTGGTGAGAAAAGAAAACACCTCGGAGGGTCCGACACTATTTCCGTCGTCCTCAATTGCGTCCTGAGTGGTGATCTCAGTGAGGTATCTTTCCAACTGCTGGAAGTCTGACAGCTCTCCTCCCCACCCAACCACTGTGCTCTCGTTCACTTTGTGCAAACGGGGAATATTTGTGAAGCGAGCCAAAGACCCGTAACTGGCTCCAGTATCAGCCATGAGCATAACTCCTCCATCGTATTTGATTCCAACACAGAGGCTCCTACAACAACAGGGGTCACTGGAAGGAACACAAGTCAAGATCAAAGCAAACAAAAAAAGAATTCGAATCAGTTTGAAATTGATGTATACAATCAATAAACACGCCAGATATATTTCATTGTGGTCTTGCATATATGCGTATTTGTAGATGGTACAGCGTGTGACGCGAAATACTACTTACGTAGTCCTCTTAGAGGGTCCAGCAGTCTGTGCAACAGAGGAGTTGAACAGGTCAATAGCGTTGGGGTACATATTGGTATCCATCTTCACCTGTGGAGTGAGCATATAAATGAATGTACAGTTAGTTCGAGAAATAATACAGAACGAAACTATATTGTAGACGAAACAGCAGCAATGACTGCGTGCATCTTGTATCAACTCTTTCCATTGAAATCGAGCAGAAAACCTTATGTTCACCAGTAAATACAAATAAATAGAACGAATACAAATTGGGGTTTGACAAACACAAAATCATCCTTGCAATATGACATCATTTGTCTAACCACTGGATAGAGAGCTGTTACATTTCGTGATTTAGTTGATAAGTCATCACGAGATGTCAAGGAAGGCGACACTTGAAATTATTTTCAGAGGATCGAAATACTTACAAAATATATGCAATGGGCATTTGAAGATCCACTTGAAATAAGGAATTAAATAATTATAGTAAACATAATATGTGATCTATGTATTTCGAAAATGTGTAAAACTGTGCCCTCTCACACGTTGAGATCTGGACTCTCTTTATTTATGCATATAAATTATGAATAAGCAAGTTGAGTGCAAATCATTCTTTTACTCATTACGGGCTCAAAGAAGTATGAGAAATATATATAAATGCGAAGATGTTTGATTTTGAAACTTGCTCTAATATATATTAATTTCGCACTTCACTTTCGATGCAATCCAATTATATGGTTTGGTTAGATACCTGAGTTATCAATCTGTTATATTGAACAGAGCCTCTATTAGAGTAGCATTAGTTTTGTGTAGACGTAGGCAGCGTGTTGACTTTTGGTATTTGTTAATCCTCTTTATTTTTTAGCCTTGTTATATTATCTGTTGACACTTTTCACTCTGACAAAGCTAACGTTCTTCGTAAAATGAACAAAAAAGAAGAAAAACGAAGAAAGAAATTAGGGTTAAGGAAGGAGAGATACCTCCAAATACTATGAAGTCAAAAGTGCACGTTGATTCATATGTCTGTTATTTGCTAATTCTAAATAGGTCTACCAGAAGGCCTTAGCTCACAACACTTGAGGAGTGCAGTCACTAGACGTCTCTGCACATTGAAAGGGTAGCTACGTAGGAAAAAAGGGAAGGAAAGGATAGAGGTAATGCATGCATCAATAAACGACGCCTTTGAAGCAAAGCTTGACAATTCATATTTACAAGCAATTAGCATACGAAGGGGTTAGATATGTTCAAACGCATTTAATGATTTAACTTCGTGCCCGGGCACGTCACTTTTGGCATACCCGCAAAAACAGAGTAAAACGAGCAGTGAGTATTCAGCTTCAGCGAACAGTGAATTGCATATAGAGCATTCTTCATTGCTTGGTGCCCAATGTTTGCAAAATGGATAAGGAGCGTTCTTCTCTAAGCCTTGTTTCCTTTTCTCTGATTAGCCGACGAATGATATCCTCCTGAGCTACAATGTACTGTCTTAATTCACGTTCATCCTCTTCAATGACAGAGTATGCATTGCAGTGTGCCGCCAACATTAACACATTCTGCAGAACCTTTTCTAGGTAAGTCACAGCATCATCCAACCTTCTTGCTGTTTCACATTCTGCAGCTGTCTTTAAAAGAATGGCGTTTACTTTCAAGAGCTAATGCATGTCGAGATACATGTGTCAATTGGTCATAAGGTGTATGTTATCAGCTAGAAATGTGGTTCAAAATATTATCAAGTCCAAAGACATGTCACTGCAATCACATCCAAGCATGCATGCGCATGTGTGTGCATTTATTGTATCAGATGCTCACACAAATATTTATAAATTAAATTGACTGTTAATAAGGTTACCTCGTCTATTTCCTGGGGTAAAAGCACCGGAATGTTAATTAAGTGGTCACTCATCTCATATTTATCTTATCTTTCTGAAGTGTAGGATCGGGCAAAGAAGGAACGAAGGCTAAAATTAAAAAAATCGGACAAACGTATTATTTGACTGCCCAACGTGTACCCAAATTGGCAGTTGTGGATGCACTGTAATAATGGAAAGTGTTCTCATTTTTTGTACATTGCTACGTGAAACTTGAACTCAATTGTCTTTGTATTTAATGTTCTTTGCTGCTCAATGCATGAAGAAATATGAATGATCCATTGGAAAAATTGAAGACATAGAGACGAAAATACGTCTAAATCCTATGTAATATGAAATATAGTGCATCCAATCATTATAATTATTGCCAAATTTGTGTTAAAATGTGTATGTCTAACAGTGCTGTCATTAATTTTATCTAATAATGGTGGTGCGGCCCATTCTCATTCGCATTTAGTCTTAGTTGGTGAGATGAGCTCTATATCGACATACGACATTCCTGGTAGGTGTATATCCCCAACTACGCTCGCTTCACAATGCAATGCTTGTGGACATGTTAATTTATATTGTAACTAATCAAACCTACGCACTGTGGAATATTTTAAATGTATTTTGTTCGTATTTCCGTTGTGATTGCTCCTCTGTGCGCACGCAGTCGTACATCTGAACCTCCCCCCTGCCGAGTCTCTCACTCAAGCAATTTACAATCTAAATCACTTGAGAGTTGCATTCAACACTGTGTGCGATCGTGTCTCTGAACGAGTAAGGAATACTGATTTTTTGAACTGAATTGTTTTTTTTCACAACCTTCATGCTTCTCAGTTATGCAGCATGCAGCTGTTGCCCTCTCTCGATCTCCCTCCCTTGCACATCTTACGTATGTGTTCGTTATAACTGTTTCTTAATGAGTGATCTTCCTCTCTTTGTGTCCCTCTATTTGAACTGGTTAACTGGATGCTTGCTACCTCATATCTATAGATTCAGGAAGAGAGGAATACAATTATAGGACTGAACCAGAGGGTGGATGCAGCGTCAAAGAAGGTAGAGTGTATAAAGAGCAACAGCACCAAGGCATGTTCGATCTTTTCTTCGGCAAAGTATCTGGCGCCTTCCACTCTCCCTCGCTTCAACAAGTTGCTGGGAGACTCAGAGCGTCTCTCTGACCTTTTGTCTGAAAAACCTGAAAACGATCGCCTCTGCTACTCGTCCTCCCTCTCCCCCGAGGACAGGAGAAAGACAGGGGACGTGGGTGCGTCGGTCGACGAGTTGTATGAGAAGTACCTGAACAGGGCAGTGTTGAGAAAGGAGAGGGTGGAGAGTAATGCGGAGTCGAGGGAGGGTCTGGGTCGTTTGCCAGTTAACCTTGGGTCAGTGACTTCTGTCCTCCTCTTCAACAGCGTCGAAAACCCGTACAGGAAGTACGAAACAGTGAACAACTTGGAGTCCCTTAGCGGACACTCTTCTGTCCCTGACTCTAAGAAGACGAATGAGGAATTATTCAAGGCTCCCCAGACGCTGTTGGACGGGACGATTCTTCCTTCCTTCGCTGGACTCGACTACGAGTACAAGCCAGAGTTAGGCGCGGTACCCTCCTTCGACGTGCCCCAGAACCTCCTCTCTCGCATTGCAGACATCTCGTTTTCCGACTCGACGATGATTTCCATTGCTCCCTCAATCACCTCCCTCAACGATTTCCCTGCGCTCACATTTGACGGAATGCCAGTGCCCAGCAAGCACAAACAAACTGCGCCCTCCTCCTCTCCCTCGTCCGTGTCCACGGTATCTGCCTTCTCACAGGCACCTGCTGCTTCCTTTGCGACTGCTCCTGCCCCTCCACCTGCCTCCTCGTTCTCCTCTATGTTCGGTTCTTCGTCCTCTCCTCCCCCTCCCTCCACTTCCGCCTCCTCCTTCTCTTTCACTGCTGCCCCCTCCCCCTTCCTTCAATGTGGATCCTATCCCCCCTGCTCCCTCTTCGCTTGCCCCTGCCCCTTCTTCCTCATCTGCCCCTCCTCCTCCCCCAATGGATCTTGACCTCTTCGACATGCCCACTCCAGCCCCCGCCTTCGTGCCCGCCAAAAAGTCAGAGGCTCCTAAGAAGGCAGCACCAGCTGCAGATGACAAGGGAGACCTTCTGGCACAGATTAGAGGAGGAATGAAGCTACGCAAAGTCACCGAGAAAGAACAAGCAGCTGCTGCAGCCTCGCCAGCATCATCTTCGTCTTCGTCTTCTTCTGGAGGAGATGGATCTAGACATAATGTCTGCCCTTAGGAACCGATTGGCAATGAGAAGGGCTAATATCGCCACCGACGACAACAAAAAGAACATTCTGGTACCCTCGAAGAACGCTAGGGATGATGATGATGACTGGTAGAGGTGAAGAGAGAGCAAAGGAGAACGAGAGTGGAGGGGTGTGGGGGGAGGGGGCGAGGCGGAGAGGAAAGGATGAGTAAGGTTGGAGTGGGTGAAGAGTTGTGAAGGAAACAAGTAGGGGTGGGATGTGCGCATGTGTGTGCTGCCGCGAAGGATGGTGTGTTGCATAGGTGTACATAGCAAGGAAGGGGTATTCGGTGCAATAACATCACACTTCTGTTTGTTCTTTCCTCTTTTCTTGTGGTCCTTCGCCCTCGTTCGTCTATGTTTCTCTTTAGCACTTCTTTGTTATTTGTTTTTTTAATTGCTAGTTAGCCTCTGCCATAGCGTGGGTCCAAAGAATCGATTCTTAGAACGTTAATTGGCTCTCCTTCGTCTCTTGCTCTATTGTTTTGGCTCTCCTTCGTCTCTTACTCTGTTCTTTGCTCTCCCTTCTTAACGCCCACTTTACTATCTTGAGACAGTGAGTTTTGTTTCTTTTTCTTTTTCTTTTTGTGTGCTTCCTAGTTGCTTCTGTTTCTGTTTTTATCTAGCTTTGTTAGTCATCCGATATTATTTCCATATGTTACTTACAATTTCAACATAGTAAAACTATTCGTTCCTCATGTATATATTCACTTTGGAGTCTATTCAAGAACATGGAATCAGCTACAGTACACATCTGCAAAATATTCACGTGCTAATGACTATGAGCTGCAATTAAACTAGCTTGCATTTATTAAAGCGAAAGCTACTTAAGTATAACAATGGAGAGGAAAAGATAAGGAAAAAACCTAAAGAAAAAGTAAATACAAACGGAGTTTTTTCAGGAAAACTGAACAGAGTATGCAAAACTAAAAAAGAAAGTACAATTAAACAAATATATAAAGTGAGAAAAGAAAAAAAGACAAAGGCTACCGGAAGCAAAATAAAAGAAAATAAAAAAAAACTAGTATAATATGATAAAATGTCAGAGCTGGGAAACTGCGACTAACAAACGAAATAAAAGAGAAATGAAAAAAAAAAAAAAAACAGATAAGGAATTCAAAGATAATAGCAAGACGACGAAAAAGATACAAATACATTCGTATACGAAGATAAACACGAAAAAAATAATAAAGAAAGCATACTCCTAACAATAAATATCAGGGATAATAAATACCAGGGACAATAAATATCACGCGAACGAAGAGAAGATGGACGAATAGGTTGATCAACGAGAAACAATGAAGAGGAGAGAGGAATGGGAAAAGAGAGGGAGGAGGGAGGAGTGGGAAAAGAGATGGAGGACGAAGAGGGAAACGGGGAGGTAAAAAACATGAAGAGAAAGACAAAGAAGAGAAAGGGAAAGGGGTGATGAAAAAAGAGGAAGGAGGAACAGAGAAGGAAAGGAAAGGACGAAGAAGGACGAGGAGAAGAAAGAGAAGAAGAAAGGTAAAAGTGAGGAAGGAGGGCGACCGAAACGAGAAATGAGGACAGATCTCGACTGAAGAAGATGATGTAGCATCGGTGAGGAGAGAAAGAAATGGATAGCGCGATCAATTGCAAATGTTCATACAAATGTATGCATATGCGAATTAATGCGTGTGAAATCACAGTCACACCGACAAGCACTGAGACTACAGCGCACAGCAACCTTAATGCAGCATACATAAGTATTTGCATATGTATGTATTTACATAAGTATTTACATATGTATGTATTTACATATGTATGTATGAACTTCGATCCCAGCCCTCACCCTCTCCGCCCACCCTTGCTCTGCTCTCTATTTCTGCCTTCCTATCCTCACCATCGCTCCTCATAGTACTGAATTGTATGCGATCCATCGCACACACAATGACATCTTCACCTTCCCCCCTCCCTCCCTCCCCACCTCTTCCTTTCCTTCTTTTTAAGCATTGTGAACCTCTGCAAAGAAATACCAGAGAGTACAAACATCAGTAGATACTTATAGTAGATATTTACAACAGTAGATATTTATGACAGCAGATAGAAAGTATGGTGTCTCCTTCTGTCTCCGAGGTCATCTCATCATTCTCATCCAAGGAGGTCAAAGGGGTTCTGAGAAGCATACAAAGAATCCGAAGGCCCAGAAGGACTCGTCTTTCCCTTCCTTCCCTTTTTGCCTTTCTTTCCTTTTCCTGCACTGCTGCCCCCCCACGTACAGCTCTCTTCTCCTCCTCTTTCTCCTCGCTCTGGTTCTGCCTCAGCCCCTGTTCCTCGATCACGTTGACGATTATCCTCTTTCCCTTGGAAGTGTTCCACTCCTGCTCCACTTCGTATCCCTCCTCCCTCGCCAAGTCCAAAACCAGAGCTTCAGAGGCTAAGCGAAGTCTCTCCTCCTCTGTCGCCACCCTCTTTGCCTCCCTCTGTTCCTCAGAGAGATTTTGGTCAGAGGAAGAGGGAGATGAAGATGGGGCAGAGAAGGCTGACTCAGCGACTCCGTAGTACAGGTAGTCGTGATCGATTTCAGGAAGAGACTCCGAGATCTTCTGTGTGTAGATGTTCAGAGCAGATATAGGGTCGAAGGTGAGGCCATTGAACGAAATCGAGGAGGGAGCCTCCTCCTCAGTCCTCCTCTCTTTCTGTCTCTTCTCGTTCTCCCTCCTCTTGCACTCCTCTTCCCTCCTCCGCGCCTCCTCCCTTTCCTCCCTGAGTCTGTGTTCTGCGTGTGCGTAGCTGTTCAGAGAGGAGAGGAGATGTTGTCTGGTGTCTCTGTCCTCGTACTCACCCACCAACAAGCGGAGAGATTCTTCTGCTGCTGATAAATCATCTGCAGTGAGGTGAGAGGAAGGGAGAGCCGACGACACACGACCAGTCCTCTTGTCTCCCGCCCTCGACCCCACGTCCGCTTTCTTCTTCCACTGCCCTTTTGCTCCCGCATCCACCTCCTCCACTCCTTCCTCGTTGTCGATACTATCCTGACCTCCCACCTCCGCCTCCACCTCCGCCTCCGCCTCCACCTCCTCCTCCTCCTCCTCCTCCTCATCATCCACCGCCTCGCCATCGAGGTCTTGCACTTCCCTCTGTTCCTTGTTTCCTCCCCCATGAGCAGTGGGTGCGTTCGACTTAATACTTAAATGTTCCCTCTCCTCCCTCAGCCTTTCCATTTCTCTCCTTCTCTTCACCGCTTCTTCGATAGCGAAGGCCAGGATAGCTGGCTCTCCAGCTTCTCTGTCCTCTCCTTCTCCCTCAACTACACCCTCTGCCTCTGCCTGTTCCTCTGCTTCTGCCTCTGGGTCCAGGTCGTTCGACAGATCTTTCTCCTTGTTGCCCTCCCCATCGATCACATTATATTCAATGTTACCTTCCTCATCCTCGTCCTCTTCTCCCTGTTGAGGCCAATGAAAAGGGAAGGGGGGCGGGAACGAAGGGGGGAAGGGGCCAGTCGCATAGGGAGGGAAGGGCAAGACTCCTGGAGGGAATGGGGGCAAGTGCGCAGGACCTCTTCCTCCCCTTCCTCCCCTTCCTCCTCTTCCTCCTCTCCCTCCTCTAGGATGGAAAGGGGCACCTGGGAATCCAAAGGGAGGGTGGGGGAAGGGACCAGGGGAAAGGGAGGGTGGGGATGGGGGCCAATCGGAGAGAACACTGGGATAGGCACAATTGGACCACCGGGAGGATGAGGACGGAAGGCATGGGGAGGTAAAGCATGAGGATGGGGGTGGGGATGGGATAGGGGGTGGGGCAGAGGGTGCCCGTGAGGGTGAGCAAGGGGATGAGCGCGGGGGTGAGGGTGAGGAAGGCCTCGCTGGATGTGAATGGGGAGAGTCCTCTGGTTCATAGGTCCGAGGGGTCCGAGGGGAAGGGGGACAGGTGGAGCGCCAGGGAGAGGTACGTAGGCAGAGGGAGGGTGGAAGGGGGGCCAGATAAACGGGGTTGAGAAGCAACAGTGGAAGAGGTAGAGTTGTTCGACTGCTCTTTTTGCTCGTCGTTCCCAACTCTTTCTTCCTCCTTGCTCTCCCCCTCCTTTCCCTTCCACTTCCCTCCCTCCTTCTTCCCGTTCTGGGCCTGACCTGCAGGCTGGCGGTGGTTAGAACGCCTATTAGGTCCACTCCTCCCCCTGTTTGCCTGTTGTCCCTTTCCTTCAGCTGATCTTGCTCCCTTGCCTTTAGTCTCCTCCTTTTCACCTTCCTTCTTTCCTTCTTCCTGTCCTTCTGCCTTTTCCAGGGCACTGCTCTTCGCTTGAGTTGCGTTGGCTACGCTTAAGTTAGAAGATTGAGCATGTTTGCTAGTAGGGGCATTTGACTTCCGTCCCTTTTGGGCGTTAGGGCCTTTGAAAGCATTTTTCCTTCCTTCTCCGTTGTTCTCTTCTTGGTTGTTTTCCGTCAAAGGTTGAGATTCTTTTTTAGCAGGTGTATTCTCTGCTACTGCAGTTTTTTTCCCAGGCATTCTGAATTGATAAAAATACTAAATAGTCAATGCAACTTCTTGTTTTGTTTCTTAATTCAACAAAGCAAAATGAAGATTTCTTCTGTACTCTTGTCTTAAATCCTTTTTTTCTTTTTTTCTATTCGTTGTATTTATCTTTATGAATGAAACTGGGTGACTTATTTTCAATCAAGATCTACTCTTATTAAAAAAACAATAGAAAATTGAGCGTCAGTTGGCATTAATTGGTGCATGTTTAGATTTATGCTATGTATGTAAATATTTTCCAGCAAGTAAAATATGTGCTTCCATTGTTTTCGCATTCTTTCAATCCATACGCGATGAAAAACATCACATTCTTCAGCCACTCAAATTGAGAAAAGCCTTCAAGTCGAAAGAATAGAACGTCCTATTCGTGTATATATCAGCCGATGAATAATGTAGAAATAATATATATATTCTATTATGCTATACACTATGTATTTTTGAATGGACTGTCCTATCCGTCTTCTGACTGTGGGCGTATTTGTTTTTTGTATCCCCTGTCTTCATGGCACGCTTACTTTTTATCTCATACCCAGACCAACTTTGAAGCCACTAAGAGACATAACATACTCTGTAACGGAAAATTTTCCCAAGAAATACAAAAAATATGACGTTTTATAAGCCCTACTATGAGGATGATGTGGTGGACGTGAATGACTACTCGATAGCAACAGAGATGGAGGAGACATGCGAAGCACTAGAGGAGGTAATGTGGGACTGTTTGGTCAGAGGAGGAAGATCAGGGACTCACCCATACACGGTCCATGGGGGGACTCTCTCGTTCGCTTTCCAGTACAAACATATTCCTTTTGTGGTAGATTTTTGGGCAGAACAGAATAAGGGGCAGGGAGAGAGGAGTGAGAGAGAGAGGAGGAGCAGGCGAAGACTAAGCAACACAGTAACGGAATGCATCGAAACTTGGAGGCTCTTTCATGAAGAGGATGAATATTCGAAGGCTGCTGCGATATCGTGGCACAATAAAAGCGGTTGTTTTCTCGGAAGGGCGTTGGGGGTATCGTGTTTTTTTCTTCTTAGAGGAGAAGGGAAGGAAGGACTTGGAGAAGGAGAAGGACGAGACAGAGGAATGCAATGGGAGGGTTCAGGGGAAGTGGAGGTAAGTGAGCTGCGAGGGGCGTTTGTGTCTTCTGCGAACAAGGTGGTTTCTTCCTTTCTTTTCGGAAAGGTAGGAAGGGGAATGCACCGAAGAGGGGTAGGAGTAGGGGGAGCAGAAGAAGGAACAAGGACGCAAGGAGAGGAAAGGGTGGGAGAAATAAGGGAAGGCTACGGAGAAGGGGTAGAGGACGGGTGGGGACAGGGATATGGGTGTGATTTGAATGAGAAAAGAGAAAGCGAAGTGGAAAAGGGAAGAGAGAGGGAGGAGGAAGAAAGAAGAGAGAGGAAAGAGAAAGAAAGTCTAAGAGAAGAAGAGGGAGAAGGAGGGAGAAGAGAACAACAGAGAGGGGAAGGGTGGAGTGAAGGAAGCGGAGACAGGAGAGATGGGACAGAAACACAAGGGTATGCGTGGAATGCCTTTTCTTCTCTCTCCCTTCTCTTTCTTGTTGCTCTGGTCCTCCTCCCTCCTCCCTTCCCCCGCCCTCTTTCCCGCCCTCTTTATCGACCTCTTCGTTCTCTTGGCTCAGTGATCCAACAACCATAGGAGTTTTGATTGATGTGGGAAGGGTGAGGGGAGGGGAGAGAGCGAAGCACAGGGGTAGGGTGGCGGAAGGGGAGGAGGAAGGAAGAGAAGGCACCACAGAGGGAGAGAGAGAGAGAGAGAAGGAGAGAGAGAGGGACGGTGTGGGTTTGAGAGATGGGGAGAGGGCTAGAGAAAGTCAGTGTGTGCTGGTAGAAGGATTTTTATTATTCTCCTCTGGCATTGTCCACTCTGTCAAATCCAGGTCCGTCCTCTCCCTCTCTCCTCCCTCTCTTCCTCCCTCGCCCCTCTCTCTACATCTTCCTCTTTGCATGTTACCCCCACTTTATCCCCCTCCAATATTTCCTCCTCTTCTTCTTCTTATCCTTCTTCCTCTTCTCCTTCTTATCCTTCTTCCTCTTCTTCCCTTTCCTCTGACTTTGAGTTAGACGATGTTTCTTTTTTGAATCAAATCATTCCTCCTCTTCCCTTGCCCTATCTCCTACATTATCTCTCCCTCCTCCTTTCCCTCCGCTCCACCCCCTTTCCTCCCTTCTCTTCGTCGTCAGTTTCTTCGTCCTCTTCATCCTCTTTTCTAAGTCAGTTAGAAAAAGAAGAAAAGCGACAGACAAAGGGAAAGGAAAAGGAGAAGGAGGGAGAGAGAGAAAGAGAGAAAGAGGAGGAAGGTAGAGAGAACGGCGACAGAACTCAATATGAGAAGGAGAGTAAAGGAAGGGGGAGGGAGACAGAGAGAGAGAGAAAGGGAGGCAGAGGGAGGCAGAGAAAGGCGAAGAGATCAGAGTGGGCCATGATGAAATAGGAGGAGGGTGGGAGGGAGGAGGCAGAGAAGAAGAAAATACAAGAGAAGGAGGGAGAGGAGGAAGCAGAGAGTTGGTGGCAATTACACATACGTACACAATCAGGTTCAAGCAAGAGATGGGTAGTAGCACAAGGAGGGAAGGGGAAGGAAGGGGAGGAGATATGGGATCAATAGGAGGCGGGTCATTCAAAGATAGAACCCAGGAAGAACCAGAGAGTAACCGAAATAGACACCGTGGGCCTAGACAACCATCTCCTTTCTCCCCCTCCTCCCTTTGCACCTCTCCTCTGTCTTCTCCTCCCCTTCTCCCTAGATATTTTTACCATGCTAGATATTTATCCAGATGCAGATAAGAGCAGGTGGAGGGAGAAAATGGAGAAAATGTATGAGAAGGGAGGGAGGCGGAGAGAGGGGCGAGAGAGAGAGAGGAAGGTGGAAGTAGCAAAAATCGGAATGCGAATGGTTTATCTTTCTACTACGGGATCAATCCCTTCTGCTCCTCTACTTGCCTCCCCTCCCTTTCTCTCTCTTCCATCAAAGCTATGCACGCTGAACTCTCTCCCTCGCCCTTTCTCTCTTCTTCTCTCCCTCTCCCTCTCCCTCTCCCTCTCCCTCTGCCTCCACCTCCCATTCTCCGTATAACTCTCTTTCCCCCTCCTCCTCTGCCTCACCCTCCCCCTCCCCTCTCAGCTATTACTCTCGCTCTCTTCGATGTCTTTCATTTCGACAGACTGGATATTTTTCATCAACAAAGATTCTTTTCGTGTGCAGAAAGTGTGGGCTCAGGGTGGGGGAGAAGAAGGTGATGATGCCAGTAAAGAGAGAGGGGCAAGGAGGGTGAGATATGGCCGAGAAAAGAGAAGCAGAGGGGAACGAGGGGAAAGAGAGGGGGAGGAAGAAGGAAGGGAGGAGGCAAGAGAAGAGACACAAGAAGATAGGGGGGCAGAGGTACAAGCGAAAGGAACACTCAAATTGGGAAATGGGGATGTGGGAGGGGCAGAGAAGGAGGCGGCAGTAGATTTTGAAATAGACGAGGATGATGAGGAGGGAGAGGAGGATCAACGTGAGGGGAGAGAGAAGGGGAGAGGGGAAGAAGAGGAGGAGGAAGATTGCGATGAAACGGATGAAGAGGAGGACACAGAAGAGGAGGACACAGAGAGAGAGGGAGGAGTGCAGAGACTGCATGTGTCTGAACCCTTGGTCTCTGCTCTCCCCTCCCTCTCCCTCTTGGATTGGAGGCCCCTCCAGTGGGGTGCAGGAGAGAGAAGCAGACGGGAGAGAGACGGGAGAGAGAGGAAGAAGAGGGGACGGGGGAAGGGAAGGAGGAAGAGGAGAATCTTCGAGACAGAATGCAACGGCTTCATTGCCCGCATCCTCCTCCTCCATATCTCCCTCGTCTTTTCCCTATTCCTCTTCGTATGACATCTACCTGCGCCCCTCCTCTCCTCCCTCCGATGGGTGCTTCCTCTTTCCTCCTCTGACCCCCTCCTCTCCCTCTCCCTCCTCTCCTCGTGGCCCCTCTTCCCTAGACACTCAATCCCCTTCGTCTCCTCCCTCTCGGCTCCTTGGTGGTCCTTGCTGGCCTCTTTCAGTCAGTCCTTCTCTCTATCATCCGCTCCTTCTCTCTCCCCACCAATCCCCTCTCTCTCCCACCCATTTCCTCTCCCTCCTCCCCACCCTTTGCTTTCTATGTGGATTCACGCTCTCCCTCCCCTCTGAGTGACAGTCTCTCACTCATCGTATCCATCTGCTACTCCGAACAACTCAGATCACTTGTCTCCCTCTCCCCTCTGCCTCCGCTCTCCTCCCTCCTCTCCCCGTGCACCTCCTCTCTCCCTCGCTCTCCCTTCCTCCTCCTCCTCCCCCGGGCTTCCTTCCCTCCCTCCTCCTTTGCGTGTTCAGTCGCAAACAGTGGGCAGGGGAGTGGGAAAGGAGGAGGAGGAGAGAGCAATGGACGGAACATAGTGTAAAAGAACGAGAAAGGGGGAGAGAAAGGGAAAGAGGGGGACTCAGAGGGGGAGTAAAGAGAGAGCAAAGCGAGGAGGAAGAAGAAGATGAGGAAGAGGAGGAAGAGGAAGACGGGGAGCAACACATTTGGCCTCCAGAGCTCACTTGTCTGCCGTCTTCCTTCTCTTCTTCCTCCCTCCCCTCCTCCTCCTCCTCCCTCCCACATGCCTCTCCCTTTAGTTCCCGTCCTCTGTCCTTGTTCTCTTCCTTCTCATTTGCTGTTGTACTGTGTGCTCGTATCAACTTACTTTCTCCTCCTCTCCTCCTGCTTCTGTGGAACGCATTCCTCTCTACGGTCTCTTCATTCGCTCACCTCACTCTCTCTCTTCCACACGTCCAAGTGGTCCCCCCTCTCTCTCTCCATCTCTCTCTCCCTCACCTTCTGCCCTGTCTTCCTCCCTCGTCCCCTCCTCTCCTGCTTTCAACAGAAGATAAGATAGGTAAGGTGGGTTATTGGATCGAGCGAAAGAAGACGGAGAAGAGGAAGAGGGCAGTGGGGAGTGGTCAGTGGTGAGAGAGGAGAGGAATATGGGGTTGTTGATGCAGAGGAGGAGGAGGGAAGAGGGAGGGAGGGGGAAGATCGAGGTGAATGTAGCCTCGGTGTCCCTCTCTCCTGTATGGACGAATATAATCGGTTTGATCTCGGAAAGGGAGAGGGAAAAAAGGGAAAAGGAGAGGAGGGAAACAGAAAGGAAAGGGGGAAGTGAAGGGGAAAGAAGGGAAGCGGAAGCAGCAAAGGAAAGAGAAAGGGGAAGGGGTGGGGGAAGGGGAGGCGGAAGGGAAGTAAGGGGAGGTAGAAATGCCAATAGTGAAGTGAGTATCAAAGCAGTAGAAGAGATTGAGAGAGTGGAGGGAGAGGGAGGTAGGGGAGGAGGAAGTGAAGGAGGAGAAGAGGGAGGAGGAGGAGAGGGAAAAGAGGAAAAGGAAGAGGGCAGACCGCGGAAAGACACGCGATACGGCCCGTTTGAACACAGTCCGAACAACAATGTAAGTAATGATGTAAATACGAGACTCTATGATGATGGAAGCGCAGCAGAGTCCATGACATACGTGCACCGCAAGTCTCTCTTCTTCCCCCTTGCCCTTGTCCTCGTCTTCCTCCTCCCATTCCGCTTCCTCCTCTGCTTCCTCTTCCCACTCTTTGTTGAGTGACTTGTACTCCATAGGAGGAAAAGTGAGGGGAGAAGATGTGGTCTTTGGTCTCGACCCAGTCGATGTAGAGGAAGATGAATCCGAAAACCAACGCGAAGTCGGAAAGAGCAACGAAGGGGGAGGTAGAGGGGGGCTGGTGGACGGGACGAAGAAAGAGAGGAAGGGGGAGAGCGAGGAAAAGAAAAGAGAAGGACAAAAAAAAGATAGAGAAAAAGAAAATGCGAGGGAAAAAGAAACAGGAAGAGAGAAAGAAACAGAACAAGTCGAAGCCTTTTCTCATTCCCTCGTTTCTCCCTACCCCTGTTCCCTTGCCTCGTCTTTGTCCCCGCCCCTTTCCTCGCCCTCCTCGCCCCCCTCCCCCCTGCTCCTTCTCTTCCCGATTCCTTAGTTCGTCCATGTCTCCCCCACTCTCTCCCTCCTTCTTGCCAAAAAAGAACTGGGCGAGAGACCTTGCTCTTTCGATCCCAATCCATCTAGTCGTACCCTCTTCCCTCCTTCCTCATCATTCATCTTCCCCCCTTGTGTGTCATCGTCTCCCTCCTCCTCTATCCACCTAGTATACCCAATGCTTCTCTCCTCTTCTTTTTTCAGACAAGGTGCTTGCCGCTTGTGCCCTCCCCCTTCGGAAAGAAGGGAATTCAAGGAGAAAGAGAAAGAGACAACTAGAGACAAGGACATCAACGCACAGGCGACTGCTCTCCATCTACCTCCCTCCTCCTCCTCTTCCTCCCCTTCCTCTTCCTCTCCCTCTTCCTCTCCCTCTCCCTCTCCCTCTCTCCTCTCCCTCTTCCCCTTTGTCATATCTGCCTCCTTTTCTCGCCTCGTCTTCACTCCCTCCATGTGAGTTAGTGTGGGTCCTCTCCTTTCTCATCGCCCACTGTTCTTTCTCTTTCATCAAAATCAGAAGAGAAGCGAGGAGGAGAGAGGAGAGGGAGGAGAGGGAGGAGAGGGAAGAGAGGGAGGAGGGAGGAGGAAACAATGGAGGGGAGGGAAAGGGGTGAAATTTTGTTTGGGCTGAGTGGATGTGCTTTTGAGGATGCGGAGGAGGCAGTGGGAATTATTAGAGAGTGGGTGGGGGGTATCGGTGCGTATCGAACGGAAGGAACGAAAGGGAGAGGAAAGGAAAAACCTCCGGGGCAGGGGGAAGTCGGGAAAGAGGAAGGAGAAGATGAGGAAGAAGTCGGTGTGGAGAGTGGGTTATTGTTGAGTGTGTGCGCGTGCGTGGATGTGATATCAAGAGGAGGAGAGGACCCGCTGGACTGCCTCTCTATCCACTGGGATGACTTCTGTCCTCATTCACTTCTCCTCCCCCCTCACTCCACCCCTCTGCCCCACCCTCCTCCTCCCCTTTCTCGTCATTTTCCTCTTCTTCGGCATCTTCGTTCTCTTCCTCTTCTTCCTCCTCCTCTTCCTCATCCCGCCCCTCATCCTCTTCCCTCTCTCCTTCCTCTCCCTCCTTGGTCCTGTACCCTTCATCTCCTGACCCCTTAGTTCGTCTCTTGCTCTCGCTTCCCCCTCTCCTCGTCCTGTGTTCACTCGAAAACAAAGCGGAGGGGAAGGGGAGAGCGGAGGGAGAGGCAGTGAGGTGCACGGGGGGAATGGGAGCGGGAGTGGGAGTGGGAATTGGATGTGGATGTGATCTTCAGTTGTGGCTGAGGGAACTGCGCATAGAAGATGAGGTGAGGAGGAGGAGGCAGGAGAGGGCAGGGCAAGGGAAAGCGGGGCGAGGGAAAGGAGGGAAAGGAGGACGAGGAAGAGCACAACATGCGGAGAATGATCTGGAGAGAGATATAGGAGACGCCTTGCGATGGATGAGAACGTTGATCACTCCCTCTTCTATCGGGATTCCATCCTTCCTCCTCAACCCCTCTCCCCCTCATCCTCTCTCACCCCCTTCTCTCGCTCCCCTCTCCTCCGTTCCTCTCTTTCTTCCCCCTTGCCCCCTGCCTCGATTGCCTCTCCTGACGTTTTCATGTCCTCCTCCCCCCTTTCATCCTTTTCTTCATCTCCATTATTTCGTTTACCTCCTCTCCCCCCTCCTCCCTCGCCTCCCTCCTCTGTCCCATAGCCCAAAGAGATGGTTCATACAAAGGTCCTGGAGATGGGAAGCTGAGTCTGGAAGGAAGAGGTGAACGAGGGCAGGAGACATTAAGAGAGGTAAAAGAGGTCTGGGGAAGGAGAGAAGGGACGACGATGAAGGAGCGAAGGGAGAGGAGAGAGAGGAGGGAGAGAAGGGAGAGGGAGAAGGAAGAACTGATGTATTTGAAGATATAGGAGGTGAATGCGGAACTCTTTTGTTTTTCCCTCTTATCCCTATCGTCTCCCCCTTCTCTCCTCTCCCCCTCCCCTCATTTCTTCGTTTTTTCCTCATTCTCCCTCCTCCTCCTCACGCGAAGGAGACCCTAGAGCTGGGTGGCTTGAGTTGATCGCTTGCATTGAGTCATTCAAAGAAGTGAACCCCGGCTGTTGTTTCATTGATTTCGTACGGTGGTTCTGTCCCTCTCACTTTTTCTCGTCCTCCTTCCACTCCCTCCTCTCCCTCGCCCCGCCCCTCCCCTCCGCAGCCCTCTCACTCGCGTCTGCGTGGGTCCAAGTTAAGGAAAGTGGAAACATCAACGCTTGGGCATGGGAAAAGCCAGAGGAGGACCTCAAGACTCAAGTGAACAAAGGGGAAGTGGAAGGGGAAGGCGAAGGCGAAGGCGAAGGGCAAAGGGAAAGGGAAGGGGAAGGGGGAAACGAACAACCGATGCACGAGAAAGGGGGCATTGTAGGAAAGGGAAGAGAAGCGGAAGGAGTTCACGTGGCGCCTGCTTCGCTCCGCTCTCCATCTGCCCCCACCCCCTCCCCCTCACCCTCCCCCTCCTCTTCTTTTAAGCCTCCCCCTGGCAAAGGGTGGGGCCCTTTTGCCTCTCTTTGCTGGACGTTCCTGTCTCCACAACTCAGAACGGTATTCCACATTTGGAGGGGCGAGAAAAGTGAGGCGGGGGCAGAGGGAGAGAAGGGGGAGAGTTTGGAAAGGCAACGGGAGGAGGGAGGGGCCGAAAGTAGACCACGCAAGGTGGATCGTGAAAAGGAGGAGGACGGGACAAGAGGCAACGGAATCACAAAAAAGGAAGTAATTCAGGTCGAGACCCTCTCTTTTTCGGATTTCGAAAAGAGCCTGTTGTTGTCATCTTCTTCTTCCCTTGTCTCCTCGTCTGCACTCGCAGTCTCTCTTTCTCTCGAGTTAGACTCAACCAAGAAGAAACTGACACTCACGCAAGACTCGCATGGGCACTCCACCTCCCTTCTCTCCCCTCTCTCTCCCCATCATCTGCACTCTCCTTCTACTGGATGAGCGCATGTGGGGCGAGGGGAATCTTCTTTGCCCAACACGCAATCGATATCATAAGATCTGTAAGACAAACGCATATACACACACCGATCCACCCTCACTCACACTCGACCGTTACTTCCTCTGCTGCGTCCTCCTCTGTGCCCCCCTTGTTTCCTCTCCCCCACTCACCTCGGAGTGTGCAAACAACGTGTTTTCTCTCCTTTGGCAACTCAGTGGGACCAGCAGTGTGTACTCTCGCTTCCCCCTTTCCACTCCGGTAGAGAGAGTGGATGCCGGACTGGAACAGAGCCTCTTTGATTTAGAACAAATGAACCCCCTCTCGTTTTTCCACGACTTAGTCTCTGCGAGTGAGGACTGTGTGCTGCAGATGCTCTCTCTCTCCGATGGGCTTGTAGTTGACTTAGAAGACATGCACCAAGTCCAAGCACATTCTCGAAAGCAACAACTCGAAGTGCCTCTCTCCTCCCTCTCAGAAGAAAAGAAAAGGCAGCGCAGGGAAGATCTCCTCTCTCTTCCTCCCCCTCGATCTTTTGGCCTCCCCTACCTCCGCCTCGTCATGCAATCTCTCCTTTCCGAACGGCTCAAGCAGAACGAAAAGGCAGCATGGACATGGAGACCCTCTCTCACTTCCTACGCTACCCAACTGCGGCTGCTCGCTTCACTTGAGGTATGGCTGTTGTGCTTCTGGTTATCTTGCTAACTCTGTCTCCAATTGCTCATTGCTAGTAATCTCCTGTATAGCGTGAATTTCTTTATCCACCTATCCGTCTATGATCTGTACACCTAATCCCTTATAACAACCTCAATATTTTGTTCATCTGTTGTGCTCATTTGTGTTTTCTTCCCTGTATGGATGTGATGATTTTTTTCTTGTATTTGTCACAAATCTGTAGGTGGGGTGCTGCAGAGCTCTCTCCCTTCTTCAGTGTCTTCCTCTCAACCACCGCATAGTCAATGAGTTTTTGAAGACCTCTGCGTTGCCGGAGACCTCCTCCTCTGCTCCCCTCTCTTCTGCAGAGGTGGTTGTGCACTCGGGAATCGAAAGAAATAGAATAGCATACGTGTTTGACAAAAGAAGGACTGAAGTTGTAGCGAAAAAGCTGCGGACGCTGTTCAATGTGTATGGAGACAAGAAACAAAAGGAGCTCATTACGTCAGAGCTAAGGGCAGCAGATGATGACCGAGATGCCTTCTTCGGAGAAGCAGATGAAACAGAATTCACCGTTATCCGTATTGACAAGTAAGGCTTCCATAATAGATAATAGTAGTTCTTCTATAATAGCAATAACTGGTGTTAATTTGTCAGAGCTGTACTAACTATTTTTCGTACGCATGCGCTTCTCTACCTTGTGCAAATAATTAAACACAAATGCACAGGGCATCAGTGAGGAATAGGTTATACATCCACAAGACTCCTGATAAAGTCATTGTTATTGGAGTCGAACCCATCTAAATATCCAAATATCCAACTAGGTCTTTCTATTATATAAGCGCGTGCATTATTTGATAACAACCCTCATCACAGAAAGGTCGTATTGTTATCTGACTGTTTATTAGGATTATATAGTGTCGTCATAGATCCTTATTCTTATGTTGTTTTGAGGAGAATATTGATTGCGTAATCACATTTTTATGAGCAGTTAACACTAAATAACCGGTTTTTGTTGGTTTTGGTTTTAATAGATTTGTCAGTTAACAAAACTTCATATCGTGAATTATTATGACGAGGTATAAAATATAAACCGAGTATCAGCAGCAAAATACTCTGCGAAGATAAAGGAATATTCGCTACACATACACATATCTCATTGCGACGCAGAAATATATAGAGAATAACGGAAGGGCTTCCCCATCCCCTCACTTGTTATACAGACAGAGGGGATCACGAATATCCTCGAAGCAATAACGACAATACGTAACGAGTGTTAACTATTTGCGGAATGTACGTATATATACACACATATATACATGACATCACACAACAAAGTTCAAACGAGCATATCATGCTCAAGCGAAATAAATCAAGCTCGAACGCAAACAATCCCACGTTTCTCGTAGTCGTTCGTACACCCCAAACTCTAAGCGAATAGTAATATACAGATCCACTGATTAATGTCATGCAATCGAGGGGAACATAAACATACATATTCTCGTATTCACTGAAGTATTACATTATTATGTGCATGCCCTCTCTCGTTTTCAAGGACAAACACGTGTCCGAACTCCACACACCAACAACACGTATATCGATATTTACCTTACCTCCTCAGCATCGAAAATCCTTCACCAGCCCGTCTACGGCGGAACAGCTATCTCCCACAAAACACAGTACAACACCAACTAGATCACTGAGCGGAATAAAAGACAGGTAAACACAAACATCATTCAGACTGAGAAAATGCAAGAACAATAATACATGAACCGCCGAAGTATCCAACACCTAATAACCGTACTAAACCGCTGGTAAATACAAAATGAAAGAATAGCAGATGATATACCGATCTGCATATTAAATCAAAAATAACTGTTCTGTAATGTTTGGTTAATGACTGGATTTAACTAGAAATATCACGAATTGAAAATGGATGGCCAACTACCAATATAGAAAGTACGGAAAATTATGGTAGTCCGAAAAAGAATCGAGCTTTATTCGACGAAAAAAAAATATAAAGAAACGAATGTAATATATATACAAACTCGACTCGAAATTCTGGCTTGTTCTGTTTTTTTCTTTCCCAATCAGATTAAAATTAATAAAATAAAATAATAGTGCATGTTAATTATAATGAATGAACGAACCCGTAAAACACTATTGAAACCTATATTCTTTAAACTCATATAAATTGTATGATATTATGCAGTAGTTTTCTTGATCATTCAGTACATATAGATAAAAAAAAATGGGTTTATAAGTATGATGTTAATTCAGGATTAACCCGTACGATAAATATTGACTTATGTATAATAAGTTATATTTTCTGTACTTGTTTTTTTTTCATATCTCTCTAAATATTATATATATTAAATTGTTTTTGTCATTTATCTCAAAATATTAACATATATTGAATTTTTTTATTTATCTCAAAATATGTATATATATTGAATTATATTGAGTCATATACATCTATATTGCATTAGGCAAGAAATAATCTTCACATAAATCTTGCCTATTTGAATTTTCTATTAATTATTCACGATGTAACGTGTATTCAATTGAACAAGATGATTTCTTTAAACAGTGCTGACGATTAGAATTTTAATAATAAAACGTAAATAATGAATGGACTTAGCTACAAATACGTTCTTCCAAAGGTCTACATCATGAAATACGAATTAACAAAGGGGATTTTGAACTGTATCCTCTTTATTGATTCATTTTACACTCATTTATCGTTAATATATTGTAAATATATTAGATCCCGATGTACATATATTTTTATTGATGTGTAACTGTAATAATCTTTATTTATTTATTTATTTTTATTAGAATTTTTTTCAGCTGTTATCGCTGCATTCTGGCTTATTTGGTTGCTCTAGGTAGACACAAGTATTATCGTCGAGTGTATTAGGGTGTCTTCCGCATGGATATTGATGTATCTTCATTAAGATAAAATGGCTGGCTGTGCGAATTAAATTTCTTCGGATTAGAGCAAATTCTATTATATATCGAATAGAAAAAACTATCATCTAGACTATTAAGTCCGTATCGTACACTGCATACCGAAGAGTATCTGCGTCTGGATGAGATGAGACATTTTCCTCCTTGAAAACACCTAAATGAGTCCGTTTTATTGAGGAAATATTCTATGCTGTTTTAACGCAGGAATAGAAACCCTAATTCGTATTCAGAACTTACCTAGTAGATCACTGGCCTCAGAGCATTGCCTGAAACGCCATCACTACTGTCGTTGCCATTCACTGTTATTATTAGCTCCCAGTGTACGTTCGTGCGGAATGAGCCTTCCTCTATCTTCTACATCTCTACCCCTCTTCGGTTTCGTCCTCCTTTTTTTCCTGCCTCTTTTCTTTACTTCCACTCGTCTATCTTTCTTCTCTACGCTTGCTTGTCTCTTTTTCGTTTATCATTGTGTGTTGCTATCGCTTTCTCTTCTAATCACTTAATAAGTAACTCATCCTCCTCGTGTGCAATGCATTGCAGAAAGTGTAGACACGTCGGAAATAAGGATTGGTGACTAGCTGTATGAGATGGCAGCTGGATGTTGTTACCCTGCATCATACTACCCAGATCACGACGGAGATTTGTTACCTCAAGGCGTCTCATAATCTCATGGGGCAGGAGAAGTAGGGATGATCTTCAACTCGCAGTAGACTGCTTCAGGTTGAAAACTTTACTGATAAATTAGTGTCATCCAGGGAAAATTCGGTAACCATGCAACAACAGTAACTGGACAGCACAGACCTCGTAGTTCTTCAGCCTATTCGTGTGCTACATAATATCAATGGGTCGTGGGGGACATGAAATTGGCGTGTTGTTTTGTGAAAAGGGAGGAAGTAAAGTCAATAGCTCGTCTTTTTCTCCTATATCTCTTATTCGTCGTTCTTGGAATCTCACAATTTCATCAGGAGTTCCTGAAGTCATAGTGCATTTATCATATAGCAGTTACGACGAAATGTGGAGTAAATATCAAACTGGCGGTGGAAGCGTTGGACGAGGGTGGCATCGCCGATACCACCACCACTGGTTCTCTAGGTCAACGAGGGTGAGGAAAAGGAGATCGAATGAAGTGAAGGAACTACTCATTTCGATGGGCGGAGTGCCAGTGTTTGCGGGGAGAATAACCTGGCTAGAAGGCATATGTATGGCACGACAACAGAGATTTGGGCAGATATCAGACAGTAAACACAACAAACTCGAGGATCTAAGCCTTTGGCTTCACCACTTCTTTCATTCTCTCTCATTCACTACTCGGCCGCGTTCTTCTTGGAATGTGGTGCCACATGCCGTTCAAAGTGCGATCATTTCCCATTGCGTAGCCTTCCATAGATAGGCTACCCGTTGGAGAGAAAGCACAGAAGCAGACGTTGTGATGTACGCAATCATCTCGGTCGCCTTTTCCTTGCGATTTGATAGCGCATATACTCGCTGAACGGTCACTGTTCCTGGCATTATCTTCTTTCATCATCAGCACACTCCCCAACCCTGAGCCTTCTAGTTCCATAAGATGATGATGTTCGATAGCTGATTGGTGGATACACTCAGCGTCAGGCAACATATCTGCAACCCAGTTATTCGCCTCTACACGATTGAGTAGCACTTCTTTCGATTGACAGATTTATAAAAAAAAAAAAAAAAAAAAACGCACCTTCACCGACAGAAGAAGGGTGCCCAATGACAGCTGCAGCAGGGCTTTTAACACAACTATGTACGAGTCAGGTGTACCTCAAACACAATAAACAGCAAATATACATGATCGGGGAGAGCTAAGCAGTCTAATCAGAAAGTATGCAACAGGCGAACAAGCAAACAAGCAGGCAGACGTACGCATCCCTATTTTTTTAACTGGCAATTTATTGAAAATTAAAGCCCCTAACAACGTCACTATGCAGTACTCTTCCAAAGGATAGAAAAGTATGAATCGCCTTCACGGGCGAAAATAAAACTAACCAAACAAAAAAATTATCTACCAAAAGGACTTTGATAGCAGCACACACAATACATACATGCGCGAATCAATAACAAACCAAACACGATAAACATCAAATATAAGTTGGGAAAGATGATGATCAACGTTACCAGCGAGCAATCAAACAAGCGAACACACAAGCGAGCAAGCAAACGAACGAACACACAAACGAGCAAGCAAACGAACAAACAAGCAAACAAACAAGCAAGCAAACAAACAAACAAACAAACAAACACACACACACACACAAAACATAACATACGTACATATCCTAAACATAGAACATGGGGACACATATGAACGTTAGAGTAAAGTTTCCTAGAAATACAAAGAGCAATCGTGAAGGAGAATTAAAGATACGGAGGTGGGTAGTACATATGCATAGACGAACCCATTCTTTGGTTGGAAAGATAGGGAGAAAGGCCTCCAAAGCAAGCAAACATACACAAATTAAGCATATACAACAGAAGTAGGCTAGAAGAAAGGGATGCAACTATGAGAGGCATGCAGGTACACAGGCAAGCAAAACATTTACACAAAAAAATATTACAAAAAAAACTCATAGAACGAATCAAAGGTGCAAACAAACGAACAAAACATGTCAAATGAAACAAACAAACAAAACAAAGCACTATGAGCCACGTCTCCGCTTCACTTCTCTCTCTTCCTCCTTCTCCACTTCTCTACTCGACCGTTTTCCTTGGTATGTGGTATCGAACGCTATTCGTCAAACGTTCAACTCCCTCAGCAAAACCTTCTCTCACTACCAACTCACTCTCCACTCCCCTATGGGACAATCATACAACATGGATGAGGTCTCGCAGTACGCATCCCTAGAAACCAACAGATTCACCAAGCAATTAAGCAAAGCGTACGAGTATGCGAAAAGAAGTGATTTCACATATTTAAACCATGATAGAACACGAAGGCACGTATTGGCTTTTTGTTTGCTTTTGTCAAAATGTATGTTGCCGATCCCGAAAAATAAGCAAATGTTTTTTTTGTGTTTGTGTTTTTTGATTAGATTAGTTTAATCGATCGTCATAACCACCTACATACGCAAAGCATTGCAAAGCACTCGTTGCCTGCTTTACGAAAACCACAAGACACAAGTTCAGAAATGAAATAACAACGAACACGCACCGAATAACGAAAAAGGAAGACAGTCACCTCGTGGGTGAGAAGGAGGGAGCGAAAACCCTAGGCCCAATGAGAGGGAGGGGCAACGAATGTGCAAGAAAGGATTATATGCCTATGATCAAGCAACAGACAGACAGTAGAATGATGCGAAATGGCAAGGCAGACATCACTCAAATATCGGAAATGTAAAAACAACAAATACAAAACCGAAAATCAAAAATCAAAAAATTAAAAATTAAAAATCAAAAATCAAAAATCAAAAATCAAAAATATAAAATAAAAATAAAACATAAAACATAAAACATAAACATAAAACATAAAACATAAAACATAAAACATAAAAAAGGGAAAATAAAAGATAGGGAGAACAAAGCGTAGTTAGTTGTTATTGTTGTGCACAAGTGAAATAAAATACAGAAAAAATGAGATACATGTAATAATAGAAGCCTTCTGAAAACAAAAAAAAAACAACGGAGGAACAAAGAATGGGTAGACAACATAACAAATGCAGACAAGGTGAACTGGAGCAGCCAACGAGCAGGCAGAGGAACGAAGGGGATTGGATGGGACGTACAAGTAAAAATGAAACAGGAAGAGAATGTAAAGGAGATCGTTATTCTAGAGAACAGCCGAGATGCACACACATGCATGTACAACAAAACGAACAGAAACCAGCATTTGTTGCTTCATTTAGGGAACGATAGAAAAACGAATACGGGAAAGGGAGACACACAGGTATGAAAAGGAGAACTAAACGAGAGATAGGGTGAGAGGAAGCGGGAAGGGAGGGGGGAAGGGAGGTGCGTGGGGAGAAAGACGTGAGGAAATGAGAGCATGGGATGTTTGAAAGGATAACAGTCAATAGCTCTAATAAAACTGAGCACGCGAGGATTGAGCTCCGTTACGTCAGATCTTAAAGAGGGAAGGAGTCGAGTAAGTGACGTGACGATGGTGACTATAGTTTGGGGAAAGGAGATGGGCAATATATCGAGCATCCCTCTGAGTCGAAGCCCCAGGGAAAGGAAGAGGGGCAAGGAGAGGGCGATGATGACGGAGAATGTGGAGAACGCGAGGGAGATAAAGAGGGGGGAAGAAGAGGAGTGGGGGCAATAACCGGAGGAAGGGGAAGGAGAGTGGGGTGGGGAGTGGGAAGGGGAGTGGGAAGGGGAGAGAGATGGAGAGAGAGATGGAGGCTGTAGTAGGAGTAAGAGAAGGAGAGAGCGAATGGGAAAGAGGAGGAGGAGACAAGGTCGATGAGAAGGAAAGGGAAGGAGGGAAGAGGGAGAGAGAATAGGGGTGAGCGAAGGAGAAAGAGGAGGGAGAGATGGGGGGAGAGAGGGCGAAAGAGAGGGAGATTGAGAAGAAACGACAGAAGGAGCAGCAATCGAAGCGATCTCGTTGTCTATTTCGAGTTCAATCAGAGCTAGCTCCACTTGCTCATCGGTAAGACTACTCCTCAGCAACTCATACAAGTCCACACGCTCCTCCCCTTTCCCACTCGCACTCTCACTCCCTCTCCCATTCATATTTCACTTCTACCCTCTCCGTTGCAATCGTTATCTCCCTCCTCCCTTTTCTTCGCCTTTTCTCCTTCCTCTTCAATTTGTTTGTCTCCGTGACTTTCCTCCTTCTTCTCCTCCTCTTCCGCCTCTTCTTCTTCCTCTTCTTTTTCCTTCTCTTCCACCTCTTCCTCCTCTTCCTCTCCATCTTCCTCCTCGTCCTCTTCAGCCTCAATAATTGAATCCTCACTTTGTTCATCGATCCCGCTCTCCATCTTTCTCTCCCTCCCCTCTCCCTCTCCCTCTCCCTCTCCCTCTCCCCCTCGCTTCTCTCCTTTATCATCTGCTTATTAGTAATCTCATTTTGCTTTCCCTCTTCCTCATCTCCCTCCCTTTCCCCCTCCCCTTTCTCTTTCTCTTCTTCCTCTTCCTCTCGCTTTCGCTCCTCCTCTCTCACCATATCACGTATCGATATACGGATAGCTCTCTGTCTCTTCGTTTTCTCTCTCCTCCTCCTCCTCCTCCCTCGCCCTCATCCTCAGTCTTCCCGCTCTCTCGGCATGCAAGCAAACAAGAGAAACAGGGTCTCTATAGCTCAGTTTAGCAAACAATCCAATCACTCTCTCTTTAGGAATTAGGCGAGGAAGAGGGGGGGCGGCGAAGGAGGGAAGACCAAGGCGGGTGGAGAAATAGCAGGAGGTGGAAAGGGAGATGGAAAGGGAGATGGAAACGGAGAAGGAAACGGAGAAGGAAAATGAGAAGAAGACGAAGGGGGCAGGAAGAAGATGTCTCTGGAGATGAGGAAGAAGGGGAAGGGAGGAGAGGAAAGGTCGATATGAGGGTGGAGACGAGGATGATGACGAAGAGGAAGAAGAGAAAGAAGAGGAAGAAGAGGGAGAAGAGGAATATGAGGAAGACGAGGACTGAGATTGAGAAAGGGGGTGAATTCGTTTTTGACCAGCACAAGAACGAGACCAGTACAAATAGGAAGGAGCGAGGATATCTCTCTTCGCAGCCCCCCTTCACCCTCACCCTCCTCATCGTCTCCCTCTCCATCTCCCTCTTCCTCCCTTCGCTGAGAACAAAGGAGACTGGGAGGAGAGGGGGAGAAGGGGAGGGAGGAAGGGAGGGCACGGGGGAGCGGAGGTAGGAGGAAGAAATCACTTCTCGTGGGCTCATGTGGCGTCCCTGTCTCTCACCGACATCCACAGCGGTTAAAAAGAAAGGAGGGGGGAACGGTTGTTCGGAACAAATCGCATCCTCCTTTTCTCTGCCCTCCTCTCTCTCCTATCTTTCTCATCATCTTTTTTCTCATTCTCTTTCTTTTGCTCTTTCTTCTTCTCTTTCTTTCTCTTTCTCCCCTCCTCCTTGCCTTTCCCCTCCTTCTCACCATTCCTTTTCCTCTCTCCCCCCATCACGTCCCTCCCTTGCCTCTCCTCCTTCCTTTTCCTTCTCCTTTTTCTCCTTCTCCTTCTCCCCACCCTCACTCCCTGTGTTGGACAATTGGTGTCCTTCATGCTGTTCTTCCTCGCCCTCATCATCTTCTTCTGCCTCACTTTCTCCATCGCTCTGCTCTCTTTCTAGCTGGAATTGTTTTCCTAGAGCACTCCTCCCAACTCTCCTGTTTCCCGAGTGGTGGGAGAATGGAATCAGAGATATCCTGCGATGTGGTTTGGGGTGAGAGGGGCGGAAGGAGAGAGAGAAGAGGTGGGATTCCTGTATTCCACTCAAGCTCCTCCACTCTAACAACAAGCGATAGCCTCTCCTCTCCCTTCTCCCTCTTTCTCTCCTCTTTCTCTCCCTCTTTCTCTCCCTCTTTCTCTCCCTCTTTCTCTCCCTCTTTCTCTCCTCTCTCTCTCCCTCTCTCTCTCCCTCTCTCTCCCTCTCTCTCTCCTCTCTCTCTCCCTTGCTGTTTTTCTTTCTTTCTGCCTCTTTCTCCGTGTCATCTCTTTCCCTCGTTCCCTTCTCCTTCTTTCCCTCCCATTTTCTCTGCCTTCTCTTCCGCTTCGTCTCTTCTGGGTCCTCCAAGTACCCCTCTCCCTCCTTCGCCTTCTTCCTCGTCGACTCCCCTCCACCTCAGCCTCCTCTTCTTTGACAAGAACAGGGAGCAATGTGAACTTGGAGGAAACGAGCGAGGGGGAGTGCGAGTGGAAATATGAATACACTCCGGAGAGAGCATCAATCACACATAGGTGGGAGAGGGGGTAGCAAAAAAGAGGACGCGGAAGAGCAAGAGTCGCAGGTGCAGCTGCATTGGGGAGAGCGGGGAGAGTGGCGGAGGGAAGACGAACAACAGACAGAAGAGGGAGAGGAAGAGGGAGGAGAGGAAGAGGGAGAAGAGGAAGGCAGAGGAGAGGAAGAAGGAAGCGAAGAAGCGGATGAAGAAGAGGGGGTGAGGAGGAAGGAAAGGAAGACGAAGAGGGGCAAGGAGAAGATGGTGGGATCAAAGAATGGGAGGACGAAGAAGAAGAGCAAGAGCAAGAACAAGAACAAGAGGAGGAGAGGAGGAGGAGGAGGAGGAGGAAGAGGAGGAAGAGGAGGAAGAGGAAGAGGAGGAAGAGGAAGAGGAAGAAGAGGAAGAGGAGGAGGAAGGAGCAAACGGGGAAGGGAAGGGGGAAGCAGAAGGGCGAGCGAATGATGATAAGGATGAGAAGGATGATGAAGAGGAAAAGGGAGAAGGGGAGAAGGAAGGGGAGGAAGAGAAGGAAGGGGAGGAAGAGAAGGAGGGGGAGGAGGCTGAGGGAGTTACCGAAGGTGACGAGAATGAAGATGAGGAGAGCGGGTTCGATGAGTACGAAGGCTTGTGTTTTTTTATGAAGGATCGGAGTGAAGAGAGTAATGAGAAGGAGTCCTCGGTTCGTGTGTATGGTCCAGTCAATGGCTCTTCTTCGCTGAGCATTGGGGAGTGGAAATATGAAGGCTTACCACCACCCCTCCTCTTCCTCGTCCTCGACCCACCCTCCTCCTCCTCTTTCTGTTCCTCTTCCCTTGACTCATGGGGTTGCCTTTCCCCTTGTCTCTCTCTCTCTCTCTCTCTCTCCCTTTCCCTTTCCTCCTCCCTCTGCTGCCTCTCTCCTGATCTCCGTTCCTCCTCTCCTCTACCCACACTGGGCCAACGCATCCCATCCCACTCTCCATAAGCACTGGCATGAGAGGAGTGAGGAGAGGGATGAGACGGAGGATGCAATTGGAAGTGAGGACCGGTGGATGAAAGGGTATTAGGAGGAGGAGGATGGAGGCTGTTGTGCTGATGGGCGTACATCCCGTCCGAGTAATACTCTCCGAGCGCCAACTCTATCTCACTGATCTCCATGTCTCTGTCCTCTTCCCTCTCCCCTCGCACCCTCCTCCCTTTCCCCCTCCACCTCCTCATAATCTCCCCTTCCTCCCCCCTTTCTTTCTCACTCTCTCCTCTTCTGCCTCTGCCTCGCTAACATCCAAGTCGGACATGAACACGTTGTCTCTATCTCCTCCTCTCCTCCTCGTCATCTTCTTCCTCCGGGTACGGTGGAGGGGGCGGAGGAGGGGCGGAGAGGGGTTTAGACTGAAACTTACGTGTAATGCATTCAAACGATCTCCTCCTCTTCCTCATTCTCCTCATCCTCCTCCTCCCCCTCCTCCCCCTCCTCCCTCTTCTTCCTCTCCTTCCTCTCCCTCCTCTCCTTCCTCTCCCTCACCCTCTGTCTTTGTCTTCACCTCCTCCGCCTTGTTTGTGAGTCCTCTTTCCTCTCGTTCTCTCTCTCCCCCTCCTCCTCGCTGTTTCCTTTCCCTTCTCTGCTCTCGTGTCAAAAAGAGAAGCAAGCGACAAGGAGAGGAGGAGAGAGAGATGGTGTGTTCTTTCTCTTGTTCTGACTCGTTCATGTCCTCCTCAGTGTGCATAGTGATCACGTTGCTGTTCATGTTTTTGAAGAGGGATGAAGGGGAGGCAAGGAGAGAGGAGGAGGGGAAGTGGAAAGAGGAAGAGGGGGAGGGTGAGGGAGAGAGGGGAGCGTGAAGGCCAGAGAGGGGTCGTCTCGTGGGGTGGACGGGAGAGGGGAAGAAGAGCTAGAGGAAGAGCTAGGAAGGGGGAGGGACAAATAGGGAGTCATGTCCATATGAACGATGTCATTCTCATCGTCCTCGTCTTCTTCTCTTCCTCCCTTCCTCTCCTTCTTGCTTCTCTCCCTTCCCTTCCTCCTCCTGTATTTCTTCTCTTTTTCTCTTCTTTCCCCACTTGTATTCTTCGCATCGTTCTTTTCTTCGTATTTGGGAATGGTCAGATTCTTGGAGGCAGGAGAAGAGGGAGAGGGAGAGGAGGAGGCGAGAGGGACAAAGTAGAAGTGGAAGAAGAGGAAGAGGAAGAAGTAGAGGAAGAAGTAGAGGAAGAGGTAGAGGTAGAGGTAGAGGATCTTTTGGAACGGAAGAAGGGAGAGGGAGGAAGAGCGAGAGATAGAGGGGGAACGAATGGAAAGGGAAGAATGAGAACGAACTGAAGAGGAAGAGGAAGAGGAAGAGGAAGAGGAAGAGGAAGCGGATGAAGAGACCGGGAGGTAGGGCGAGAAGAGAGAGAAGAAGAAGACAAAGATGAAGATGAAGATTGAGCAGATGACGAAGAAGAGAGTTTTTGTCTAGAAGACGAAGGAGAAGGATGAGAAAGAAGTGAGGCGAGAAAGACTAGAAGAGGGACGAGACGGGGATGAAGAAGGACGAGAGGGAGGCGGAAGGACGGGAAGAGGAAGAAGCTACGCGAGAAGAGGAAGAAGAAGGAAGGGGAAGGGCGGGAGAGGGAAAGAGAGAAGAGGGGCGAGACACATGAAGAGGGGGAGGAGGAGGAGGAGGAAGAGGAAGAGGAAGAGGAAGAGGAAGAGGAAGAAGCATCAGTTGAAGATACGAAAGGTGAAGAACGGGGAGGAGGGGAAGAGAGAGGAGAACGGAGGGAGAGAGAGAAGAAGAAGGCCTCGGAATCATACGAGATGAAGAAGAGGCGGAAGTAGATATTTTAGACCCAGGAGTAACGGATGAGATATTTGGACTTGGCAGCGAGGGAAGGACGACTACCAAAACGAGTGGAAGTAGATGATGAAGTTGAAGAGGAAGAGGAAGACGATGGTTTGGATGAAAGAAAAGAGCGGGGGGGGAGAAGGAGAGGAAGAGTTAGAGGGAGAGGGAGAAGGGAGGATGTGCTTTTTGTTGAATTGGGAAGACCCTAGAGAAATCCCAGATCCAATGGGGCGAGGAGACGGGGAGAAGAAGGAGGACCCAGAGGAAGAGGGAGACGAAAGAACAGAACCAGAAGATGTAGTGGAGGAGAGAGAGGAGAGCGAGAGGAAAGAGAAGAAGAGCGGGAAGAGAGGGGGCGAGAGAGGGAGGAGGAGGGTCTTGAGATGGAGAGAGGGTCCTTCCTCAAAGAAGATGAGAGGGAGGAGCCAGAGGAGGAGGCAGAGGACTGTTTCTTCGTCCTGTTGTTTGACGGAAGTGGAGAGAGGGGGAGGAGGAAGCAGAAGAAGGGGCAGAGGAAGGAGCAGAGGGAAAAGGAGAAGAGGAAAACGAGAGAGAGAGAGAAGCCGACTGTCTTCTTTTCTTTGGCGTTCTTCTCTTTCCTCTCCCTCCTCCCTCTCCCTCTCCCTCTCCTTTTGCCTTTCCCTCCTCTCCTGCTCCTCTTCTCCCTCTCCTTCCTCTCCTCCTCAACCGTTTTCCCTTCTTTCTCCCACCACCCCTAGTCTAGAGGAGGAGGAAGAAGAAGAGGAAGAGGAAGAAGACAAAGGAGACCTCACCGACAATGCCGAAGATGGTCTCTTTGTTCGAGAGGGAGCAGAGAGGGAGAATATGATGGGGAGGAGGAGGAGGAAAGGTGAGGAGGGGCGTTGGCCTTGGTCTTAACGAATGAGAGAGGAAGATGGTCTTGAGATCAATCGAGTGGAAGATGGTAACGACGATGTTGAGGGAGAGGAGGAGGAAGAGGAAGAGGAAGAGGAAGAAGAAGAGGAAGAGGAAGGCCGGGAGGAGGAAGAGATGGAGGAGGAAGAGAGACGAGAGGAGGAGAGGGAGTGCCTTGAAGAAAGAGAAGAAGAGGGTCTGGAGATGTGAGAGGGGGAAGAAGAAGAGAAAGGAGAACCAGGTACCTTGCGTTTTGAAGATGTTGATGAAGAAGGAGAGAGCCCGAGTAAGAGGGACGAGATAAGGAAGAGGAGGGGCGAGTGACAGACGAGGAGAGAGAGAGGAAGGATGAAGCAGAGGAGGAAGAGGGAGAGGAAGAGGAAAAGGAAGGGGAAAAGCTTGGAGGCGGGACGAGAGGAGGGGCGAGAGAGGGAGGAAGAGGGGCGAGAGAGGGAAGAAGAAGGACGAGAGAGGGAGGAAGAGGGACGAGAGAGGGAGGAAGAGGGACGAGAGAGGGAGGAAGAGGAGGCAGAGTGGCGAGAAAGAGAGAGAGAGGGTGGGCTAAGGAGGGAAGAGGATTTCATTGCTGGTTTGGCCTTGAGAGAGGGAGAAGGAGAAGGAGAGGGAGAGGCGGATGAGAGGGAGGGGAAGCGTGGACCAAGGAAAGAGGCGGAAGGAGAAGGAGAGAGAGAGGGGGAAGGAGACGCAGACAGAGCGGGGGAAGGAGGGAAAGAGGAGAGACGAGAGACGACGGGGTCCGAAGGGGCAAGAGCCCTGTATCTCTCCTGATTGTAGCTGCGTTCTTTAGGTATTTGATTTTGAATTCTGATTGAGGAGGGGTGTCGGATAGTCTGTGAGACCATCTCTACCTCCACTCCCAGCTCTCTAGCGTACGATGTCAACAACTCATGAAGAAACATCCTAGCGAAGATAACATGCGTACGTTAATGTGCATATATATACGCATAGACACATATACATACGGGTAAGGAGGTGTGTAAACAGCTTCAAGACGTTTAGAGATGTAGATATGTGTGTGTGCCGTGTGTACGTGTATGTGTGTGAGTGTACGAATTAGTGGGTCTACAAGCGTATGCATCAAGTGTCTCTTTGTCAACGCAATGCGAAGGAACAGAGAGAAAGACGAGAAGGAAAGGAAAGGAAAGGAAAGGAAAGGAAAGGAAAGGAAAGGAAAGGAAAGGAAAGGAAAGGAAAGGAAAGGAAAGGAAAGGAAAGGAAAGGAAAGGAAAGGAAAGGAAAGGAAAGGAAAGGAAAGGAAAGGAAAGGAAAGGAAAGGAAAGGAAAGGAAAGGAAAGAAAAGAAAAGAAAGGAGAAAAAACAGGACAGAGGCACTCGATGAAAGCCAAGACAGTCAATGCCAATCAGTCGTCGGTAGACATGAACGTGCGATGTGAATTGGTCGTTCATACTATCCACACTTACCACGTGCTTTTGATAGTGGATATCCTCCCCACTTCGAGGGATGACCTCTTGTATTCATCTTGAGAGAATTTGATTCTTTTGTGTCCAGAAAGGACACTCCTCTTCAACGAGTGGTAAATGCAGGGACGCACGGGGGAGGGAGAGCAAGAGCCTTCGCCTTGTTCAGGGGCTTAGAGGGGAGCTTGTATTTGTTGGCATCGAAGGAGGAGAGGGAAAGGGAGGGGGAGTGTCGTTGAGAGAGAGAGGGGAAGGCCATTAGAACGCATTGAGAGGGGTAATGAGGAGAGGGAGGATGCAGAGGAGGAGGAGAGGTACTTGGAGGAGTAGAGAGAACCAGAGAGAGAGGGGGGAGAAGGAGGGATGGGGTGGAAGGAGAGGGAGGAGGAAGAGGGGAAATGAGAGTGCATCATTCCAGGGGGCGTTGGGGGAAGGAAGGTGAGCCACCGAGGAAGAGGAGGATGGAATGCGGAGGGACGCTGAGGGTCTGTACGTAGAGTAGGAAGAGGATGCAGCAGAGGAAGTGGGAGACGAGGAGGAAGCGGGGGAAGGTGCGGAGGAGGATGAGGAAGGAGTGGCTGCAGGTTGGTTTTGTAGAGAGGACGTTTCTTTTTCGTTGAATGAGGTGAAGACGGCGCTAGGTGAGTGTGCCGAAGATACGGAGACGACGAAGTCAGGAACAGTGGAGGATGAAACAGCTCTCACTACTACGAAAAGACCGTAGCGTAGATAGAGATACTCTGCTATAAGCTCGATGATGAAGTCCTGAGATTGAACAAAGGTCACAATCAAACCCATACTAACACACATCTCTCTCACCGTGTCAGAAGAAACAGATATTTTTGTGTCCTTCATGTTGAGATAGTGCAAGGCCATCGATTCACAGAGACGAGTGAGCTTCATGTGAGCCGAGGGAGAGACGGAGGAGGAGGGAGGTGCAGGGGGAGGGGGAGGTCATGGGAATTCATTATTTGAAAAAAAACAAAGTCTTTGATGGAACCAAGAAGAGATGGAGAAGGGCGGAGGGGGATACGGGGGAAGAAGAAGCAACTGAGGAAGGAGAGGGAGAAGAGGAAGAGGAAGAGGAAGAGGAAGAGGAGGAGGAAGAGGGCGAGGAAGAGGAAGAAGAGGTCTGTCTAATGATTTGGACAGGAGTGTGAGACCGAGAAGATGAGGGGGAGAGGGAGGGGGAAATAGGTTGAGCGAAGTATTTGTGGACATTACCCTTGAGGGAAAGAGAGAGCGACGAAGGGGAGAGGGAAGAGGAGAGAGAGTGGAGGAGGAAGAGGTAGAGGAAGGTAGGGTGGGATCGAGAGAGGGAGGAAAGGAGGATGAGGAGAGGGAGACAGAGAAAGAGTCGGAGGAGTCTGAGAGGGAGGAGGGAGAGAAGAGGCGGAGGCGCTAGAGGAATGAAGCGAGTGGGCCAAACGATCCAACGTTCTTTTTCCATTAGCATTCGCCAGCTGTTCCTCCTCCTCTACCTCCCTTCTCGCCTCCTCTCTTATCTTTTTCTTCCACTCCTTCATCCATCACAGTTCGTTTTTCTTTCTCCCCCTTCTCTCCTCTCATTTCTACTCCTGCACCCCCTCTCCTTCTCTCTTCCTCTCTCCCTCACCCTCTCTTTTCTGTTCCTCCTCCTCTATGTCAAATCCCCTCTTCTATCAACCAGCCCTGCCCCCATCAATGGGGACTCGCCCCCTCTCTCTCCATTGAGAGCAAGAGCCACTGCCTCTGTCAGTTCTTCCGCATCTGTCCCTCTAGCATCCCCTCCCAACGCAAGACCCAAAGCGAGAACCCAGCACTCCCCCATCCACTGAAAGCCCCTTCGTCCTACCGTACCTACTCATACTAGACAGAGTCATGCTGCTCTCTCTGCTGCTAATCCCCCTCCCACCCCCATCCCCACTCCCCCCATTCCTATTCCGATTCCCCCTCCCACACCCCCATACAGTCCTCCGGTGGTCAGAGACATGGCGTTGCTTCCACTGCGAGACCTAACAGGAGAACTGGACCTGGAACCCAGAGCAGAGGAGGAGGCGGAGCGAACGGCCTGGTATTGAGACTGAGAGAGGGGAAATGATGGAGGAGTTCAGAGCCTCCGCTGAGCTTGTGTTTAAGTTCGGAATTGACTTGGAGAATCTTGTCGTCATCTCCTATCACCACATCAATGTACCCCTTGTCGGCCTTCTTCTCTGCGCGTGGTTTGGTGGAGATGAGCTTCACCTTCGTGGTCGGAGGCGTTGTCCCACTCCTCCTCACCACTTCACACCTATATCCAGCCAAGTTCGCCTCGTAGAAAAACACATCTTCCACAGACTTAATCGACGTTTCAAAAGTAGAGGGCAGTCCCCACTCCTTAAGGATGGCCCTGTAGTCATCCTGGTCGATGTAGACATAGTGGATGTGCTCTTCCATCTTCCCTAGCTTCTTGAAGAGAGGATATTTCTTCACTGTTGACCGCACCAAGGGACCGTAAATGTCGACGCTTTTCTTCAACGAGGACTGCCCCTGAACGGTCAGGAACATTTGGCTCCTGAAGTTCTATCTGGTCGATCACTGACATTGCGGTAAACGCAGGTTCCTTGCTTTCTTGTAGGCTACTCTCTCTTCGTTCTATTTAAGGAATTGTCGCAAATGTTTACGTATACGCTATTTCAAAGCTTGCGAAAGAACAAACTGTAAGTACTGATGCACACACACATATCTGAATGAAAAGGATAACTCAGAATGTATGTGTTCTGAAAGAAAAAAATGTGAAATTGAGATAAATGAATATATTGTGTCAGTCAACGGCAAAATGGAACGGACATAGAATTTAGACAAGAATTTGAATTTTGGTGTAGTATAATCAACGAAAAGCTATGTACGAAAACTTATGCCGTTCGGATAAGCAACGTGTATAATTAAGCCAGTGAGGGGCACTTATAACCTTCGAACATTTTTAGCTGCCCGCTATATATCAAAAAATAGTTATTCTACGTGAAATATCCGTTAGCTTCAATTTTCATGTGGCATATAGCCTGCAGAGCAGAGCAGAAAAGATATAGAAGAGAGCTGTAGAAAACGCATATCTTCATGAAAAGAAATAAGAGAGTCGGAACTACTAACTATGGCGCATTTTGTGGATTAATGAAAAAGAATATGCTAGCTGGAATTGCATATTCTCGGTTGTTAATGCCTCTCGCCTTTTTCATTATGCTAAGATATTTTTGTTTCGCTTTCCAGCTGTACGTGATTCAAATACTATATTTTTTGGTTAGTTGGCGAATACATTAAACTGTTCAAAAAAAATGGGGTTAAGCAATATTCTCTTTAAAATATGATGGAAGTGCACACTGTCTTGAAGTGAATAATATGAAACTATTCAACTGAAAAGAATTCAAAACTCGTTACTAAGGGACATCGCATAGCACAGATAATGCATGTGTGTGCTAATCAGAAAGGTCAGTGAGTACAATAAATAAGAAATATAAGCTAATAAAGAACTTCACCGTTGTGTCAACACCACGAGGATTCTGATGTAATCAGAAAGTAAAGATTAGACAATCGTAGATCTGAAAACAGGAGGCGCCTGAAAGCTTGCAGTTTTGCGCATGGCATACATGTCTGAAAATATAAACGAGCGTATTTTATGTAGTTGTATTTATATGGCCGTTGCAAAAATGGAAAGGCTGAAAAAGTAAGGAAGAATGGTGAAAAACAAAAAAAAAAAAAAGCAAATGTAAAAGAAACCAGGTATACACGAGCATATGCACAAATCAAAGTCATCGCAGGAAAATGCAGCAATAGTTTGAAAAAGTATGTGATAGTGTGACCATAAAACTTCACATATATATAACTAATTTAACACCAAACGGCAATATAATCAGAATAGCTAAACAAGCGTTAAAACGCTCACACACTGTCCACGACACTAGTAATTGTCTAATAAAGGAATATAATACCAACGCATTCAAAGCATGCAAACAGATGTGTGCAAAAGTCTGCACTGCAGACAGGCGCATACGCCTACAATAAAAAAGAATCAACAAAGAAATGAAATTCGAATCTAGGGTATACAACATGAAAATGAAAACGAAATCATAGTATGCAAATACAACGAAAAGAAATACAAACAATACAATTAAAAAGCATACAAAGGCACAGCGGTTTACACAAACTAACAGAGTATTGAAGAGGGAAAAATTTAGAAGAAAAAGAGGGAGTAATCAAAAATATAATGCGAAGAATTAGATACAAGGGATAATAAATAAGTACGCAGTAAAAAAGGAATATATAAACAAATTATACTGAAGCATGTGTTATAGTACAAACAAACAAAAACAAGCTCCGTGTCCTAGTCATCTCGTACTATACGTAATTTACAAATACGAGGGCACTTGAACATGATCTAAATGACGACGGCAACAGAAGAAGACGAGCGTATTGAATGAATGATAGACATGCATGCACAGGTACAGGGAAGAGACGGGGAAGAAAACGAGCAAACGCAAGGCAAAGAAACAAGCAAAGGCGCAGGCGTAGGTAAAGAAAAAACGAAATGAACTGAAACCAAGATGAGAGAAAAGTAAACAAACGAAAAAGCAAAGCTCAAGAATGAACAATGAAATGAACGTATGCAATACAACAAAAAAAAAAAATAGACTACAAGGGTAGGCATAGGCAGAGGACAGAATACCGTAGAAATTGCCCCAGAAGACAAGGTGAGCGTAGTATCACATGCAAGTATATATGTGCATGTACAAATGTACACACGAGGAGTCGAATGTGTGTATACTAATCAACAGAAAGGGGGAGATAAAGAAGGCGAAAAACGACAAGTGAGGTTCGGCAAAGGGAGAACAAGCGGCGAAGCGTAGCCTAGAAGAAACTTAGGGGACGGCATGAGCTAACGAAGAGAGACAGAGAGAGACACAGAGAGAGAGACAGAGAGAGAGAGAGAGAGAGACAGAGAGAGAGAGAGAGAGACAGAGAGAGAGAGAGAGAGAGAGAGATGACTGGAATTCCATGGCAGGAAAGGTGTTTCCCGTTTTCTTTGGGTGAATTCTCTCCTGCATGCCCCAAGCTGTACATATTTCGGTTGTCAGCGTACTTGGCGATGAACTGTTGGACAGAGGTGGCCACCTTGATCACATCGGGAGGGAGAACAAGCATCATCGCCCTCGTCTGTCTCGCCTCAACATTCAAAGCAACAACAACAGGACGATAGATAAAGACGAGGGAGAACAAGAGAATCACGATGAAGATGATCAAGAAAGATAATCAGGTACATCTCAAAAGATGATATCGGAATCAGAATATGTGCACGGTGTAGAGCTTCTCCTGCGCATCTCGGGGCCTCAGGGAGGAATGTGTTCGTAATAAGGTCGGCGTAGTAGTACACGGTCTTGGTTTTATTCTGAAGGGCAGTCATATCGGCCTCAGATGCCAACGAGGTGTAGTCCCCGAACACGTTCTCCAGTTCAGGAAGAAGCAGAGCCTGCATCATGTCTGTGGCGACCATGATGGACGAAGCGATCCCGTGAGTCATAACTCCGTTGTAGAAGTCTGGGCAGTACGTGTTGTAGTAGGTGGTGTCCGACGGAATGTTGCATGCAGATCACGAAGAGAAGGTCTCTGCTCATTCCAAGTTCGAGAACTCCTGGCACTCCTAGACCCAGCGAATCGTCTCCATACATACAACACAGCATGTTCAATGGAATTCACCAAAGCAATCTTCGCCTTTGCCAATCGCATCAGAATGAATCTGCTTCGTACGTGTGTAGCGGTCCAGGGGGTCTGATTGCTGTGAGCTGCGGTATAGTTTTTTGGAGCAAGAACTCCTCGCATAGAACATGGAGCTTCGTAGATAGCCTTCTCTGAGGGAGGCATAGGTGAGGAATCGGTGTGAAGTGGTATACCGTCTCCACTTGGTTGTACGTCACTCCCACGACTGCCCCTAAATATGCGGAGATGAAGAGGAAGAAAGCGATGTAGTTTTGACCATGGCAACAACTATGAGCTTGTGCTCGAGACCAGGACTGATTCCTTTTGGACTTCCTCCCCATTTCACCTCTCCTGCCGCGGCCAGTGCCTCATCCTCCCTTTGTTCTTTCTCCTCCTGGTTTTCTTCGTCGGAGAAAGGGCGAGATCCACCTTCGCAACAGCTGCTGTATGTAGAGACCTCAGATTCACAGGACCCCTGGCTCGGTAGTCGCAGTGGCTCCAATGGTGTTTACAGAAACGAAGGTCTCTTTCTTCGTCAGCCCAGCGTTGTTTGCCTTGAGCAAAGTAAGGCATGTTGAAAAAGTTCTTGTTGTATCTACCTGCCCTCCCTCCTCTGAATCTTGGAATTGTGAGTTTGTTTCTGTCGTTGTCGATTGCGTCCGGGTCCTTGTCCTCGTCCCTTTGAATCGCATTGAATATCCTCCTCCTCACCATCCGCCTGATACTTGAATTCCCAAGAACATCACAAGTACTTGTCTTTTTCCGTCCTCTACCCTCAGCACCATGGGACGAACAAGTAAAATGAGGACAAGGGCGGAGCAGACAACGGTGAAGATGATGACGGAAATGTTGATATAGAGCAGTTCGTTGTCATCAATGTTGATCATTGCCTTAGCGATGAGTTGCGAGTCTTCAACCACTCCGGTGAGAATACTGTTCTCTGCGTTGACGAGAGTGTAGAAGCGGATGTTGTCCAGCAAAGTTCCCATCATGAGAGCTCTCATTCCCGAGGCGAGCTGATCGTGACGACTCGGAGTCCAACGTAAGTCGTCACAATGCTCCTAGCGAGGAGGTCGTACTGGGGAAGGGAACTGAGTAGAGGAGGTACTTCCTGGCGCTTGGTGACGATGGCGTCCAGTGAAACCAGGTTGTCATTCGTCACGAAGTTGTTCACAGCGGTGGCGAGACACTCCGACGAAGTAGGCCTGCAGATCTGCAACTGTGTTGGCTGAAACCCAAGGACGGGTGTACATGCTCATGGTAACGTTGCTTACGGATAGTGGACGAGCGGAAAGTGAAGAAGGTCTGTACCATGTAATCCGTTCTTCGAGAAGAGTAGTGCCGACGTTGGTTGCGGTATCTTTTGACCTTTCCCAGATATACGAAAGACACCACAAAGACCACGATCGCAGCTGCGATAGCGAGCATCGCGATTCCGAAAAACAGCCTCGACATCAACCACAGACCGTTCCGTCCTCGTGTTCTCGTTCGAGATGGCCTTCAACAGTCTCTTGTAGCTCTTGCTTTTCTTCCCCATTGAGTCGTCATCAAACACAGCAGATGACTTCTTGTTGTGTTTGATCCGTTCCCTCTTCCTGTCCTGTTGTTGTTGCATTGCGATGAACGCCTTGGTTTGATCCGTCTCTGCTCCTGACTGTGCATCCCCATTGGGTAACGTGTGAACCTGCATCATCACCCATGCCTTCATCCATATCCTCATCCTCTTCCATCTCGTAGTCCTCGTTCGAGTCTCCCGAGTAGTCATCGTCCGAGTCGTCTACGTTACCGAAGAACTGGACGCGGATGAAGGTGAGGGAAAATTCTTTTACGATAACAGTCAGAGCCCACGAATGCATCGAGAACTCTCTGCGTGAGGAGGTTTCTTCCGTTGCACTCTTGGTCCCGTCTTGCTTCCTATGGCTTCCCACGATTTGTCGGCCAAGTCTACGTCATCATCAGACAGCTGGGAATAATGTCTGGCAATCGAAGCTCCTTTCAAAACATCCCTCGTGATCCCGAACAGTTCGTACGCGTTCAGAGTGCAGTACATGACTGTCTTTGTCTTGCTGTCAACGATGAAGTGCCCGTCGTTTCCGTTTGGCAGTGCTTGTATCACTCCTACCATCTTTGCATTTGCTGTGTCCGCCCACCTCACATACAAGTTTATAGGAATGATGTACCCGTCCCTGTGCAGAGCAAACGCCATCCTCGTCATGTTCAGAATCCTCGATGTTCCGCAGTCTTCCTAACGAGGAAATCAGTAATGAGCTCATCGTGAATGTCCGAAATGGGAGAGGGCACGGTAATGCTGATGTTTCTTCCCACCACTTCAGACATCTGCGAGTAACCGAAGATCTTTACACACCGCAGGGTTCACCGTCTCAATCTCTCCTACCTTGTTCTGGTCGACCGTGATTCCAAATACTCGCGCTTCTCTCGTCAAAGATATCTAGATTGTTGTCGACCCTCTGGAAGGAACTCTCCTTTTGGATGTTGGTTGACAATTGTTTTGCCCTCTGCATTTCGATATCGTCCGCTCTCTCCAGCAGAGCAGAGGACTTGGACATATCTCCTAGGAGGTCGAGGACGTAAGGCTCCGTATGCTCTGAGCACAGGAACTGAGTTCGCTGATCTTGAGTAGCTTGTCGTAGTGGGTGTGTGCTTGGGAAAGAGTGATTCTAGCAGAGTGGCTGAGCGAAGAGAGCTGGTCGATGTCTGGGTTCGGCCTCAGCAACCCAGTCCAGAACTCGAACAGGGTCTTTGCAGACTGTTTGACACACTCCTCCGCCATCTCTTTCCTTATCTTGAAGCGCAGGTAGTTCTGGACCTCGAACTGATTGGAGCAGCAGCCATACGCACATCCAGGTCTCTTTTTCGAAAGCACCTCCAAGTGAAATTTGCTGCTGAATGTGATGTCCTCACAAGCCATCGCAAGGAATATCTCATTGTAGGCCAGTACGTCGTTCTTAATTATCATCGCGAGGGTCTGGGAGAAGAAGAGGTGGAGGAGAGATGAGTCTCCCGGGAACTTCCTGCACATGGCGCTGAGGAATAGCTCCACATCCAGGAGCACAATACGTAACTGAAATCAGCA
>JAWNMU010000668.1:0-134543 GCA_035043665.1 Drosophila quasianomalipes | reverse complement strand
TAAAATGCCTCCTAAGAGGAAGGGAAAAAAAGTTTTGGGAAAGAAGAGCAACAAGCCTAAGGTCGCAGTTGCTCTTCCCTCAAATGCTCAGGAGTTGGAGCAGGTGATTACTCTCCTCACCGCAAACAACACTGAGGCTGTTATGGAGGGAACCCGCATTCTTAAGGAGTTCATGAAGATCCCTGACTCCATCCCTGCTTTCATCCAGCAGATTACTGAGGCTGGAAACGTGTTTGTTCGTAGAATTGCTTCTGAGTTGACTGTGAAGAGCGTTGCCAAGCTCTGGAGAAAGCTTCCCGGAGAGATGCAGAACATGATCAAGTCTACTTTGATTCAGCGTTTGACTTCTGAGCCTGATTTGTCTGTGAGAAGGTCAATCACCTACCTTTGTGCCAGCATTGCTCGCTTCGCTCTCCCCAAGCAGGAGTGGGCCGACCTCCCTGCATGGTTCTCTCAGGCCATCCGCGCCGAGGACCCCGTTGTGAAGCAGTTGGGATTCCTTGTGATGAAGCACTGCCTCAACACTTGCCATATCCCTCTCAAGCGTGACTACTTCCCCGACGGAGGAATGCTCAACATCATCCTCACTGGACTCGAGGACTCCACCCCCACTGTGAGACTCGAAGCCCTTCACTGTCTCTCTGCCTACAACAACCGCATCGACAACGCTGAGGAGTTCAACCAGTTCGTTGGAGTGATCCCCGCTCTCCTGCAGTTCCTGAACTACTGTATCGAGCAGAAGCAGGAGGACTCAATCTCGGTGATCTTCGACATCCTTCAGTCATACATCCGCGACGCCCCTGAGACTTCTGCCTACACCCACAACATCGTTGAGGCAATCTTCAAGGTCGCCCTCAATCAGTACTTCGACATCACTGCCAGGTCTAAGGCCACCATGCTCTACTCTAACATTGCCCGCTTCAAGCCCGGCCCCCTCTCCCAGGCCAAGGTCTCTGACATGGCCATCCGCACTGCCCTTCAGCTCTTGGTTGAGGAGTGTCCCTCTGCCTTCGACTTGAACTCTGACGAAGAGGACACCACCCAGACCTGTGGAGTGGACGTGCTTGATTCAACCCTCACCTACCTCCCTAAGGAAGACGTCTTCCTCCCTGCCCTCCAGAACTGTATGCAGCTCATGGCCGACACTACTAATGAGATGCACAGAAAGGCAGGACTCATCGCCATCTCCGTCGTGGGAGAGAAGTGCGCTGCACAGCTGTACGAGTTGAACGATGGAAACACCCTCAAGGAGATCGTGGAGAAGACTTGCCAGCTCATGACTGACACCAACCTCATCATTGCCTATGCCTCCGTCTCTCTCGTCCACCTCTCCCAGTACGTCGAGAGCGTTTCCGAGCACCACGCTGTCATTTTCCCCTCGATCCTCAACGCCCTCGACAATCCCAACCTCGACCAGACTGCCAGGAGAAAGCTCTTCCTTGCCCTCGACTCCCTCTGCGAGGTGGCCGGTGAGTCGATGTTGCCTTACATCGACCAGTCCATGAACAAGTTGATCGCCAACCTCCAGAACAACGAAGACATCAGTCTGGTCTCCCAAGGAGTCTCCGCTATCAAGTCCATTGCTTCCTCCGCTGGACCTAAGTTCCTGCCCTACGCCGACGCCACCCTTGCGTACATGAACTCTGTGCTGTCGTCTCCCATGCCCGTCATCGATGACGAGGACTTCGATGGACAAACTAACCCCAGCCACAGTGAGCACTTCCTCCTCGAGGTCCGTGCTAGGGCGATGGAGTGTGTGGGAGCTGTTGCCTGTGCCATCGGAACCGAGCACTGGCAGGGACGCATGGAGGCCTTCATTGCCAACGTGCTGCAGTCGATGACTTCGAACGTTTTCATGATCAGGGAACACTGCTACTACTTCTTCAAGTCTATTGCCGAGGCTCTCAAGCAGAACATCCCCGATGAACTCCTCAACAGCATCATGGTGTTTGTCGTCTCTTCTCTCAACGCCACCGACGGATTCGACTCCTCCGTCGACAACGAGGGAGGACTCAACCTCCAGGGATTCTCCGACAGTGAGGATGAAGGAGAAGAGGGACCCACTCGCCCTGTGAACGAGGACGATCTGGACGACGAGGACTTCTTGGAGGATGACGGCAGACTCACTATGATGTACGGAGCCATCGACGAGAAGATCGCTGCGCTCGAGTGTGCTCAGTCCGTGATGACCCACTGTGAACAGAAATTCCTCCCTTTCCTTGAGAAGGTGATGGAAGGGCTCACCTTCTGTTCCCAGATCCCCCACGCCTCCGTCCGCCTCACCAGCGCTTCCACCTACGCCAGCATCATCCAGCTCATGCACACTCTCTTCCCCAACCCCTCCGGAGTCATCCCCGGAGTCCGCAACGCTCTCCACCCCTCTGCCCAGCCTGTTGTTCACAGAGTTGCCGATGAGATCATCGGGTCTGCTGAGCTTGAGGACGACGAGGACTGCCTCGCGGGATTCCTCAACGTCCTCGAGAGCGCCTTCCTCCTCTTCGGAATGGGAATCATCGCCGAGGAGAAGGACGAGGAGGAGCTCCTCGAGCTGCTCGCGACTATTGGAGACGGAAAGCACGATGCTCAGATCGACGAGGCTGAGATTGACGAGAGAGCAGACCACCAGGAGACGTTACTTGATGCTTACACCGACCTCCTCGGAGTGATGGCGAAGGTCTACGGACCTAAGTTCCTCCCTATCTTCGAGACTGTCCGCCCCTGTCTTCTGAAATACACCGCTGACCACCGCCCCGAGACCTACCGCTCCCTCGCTATCGGATGCATGTCCGAGTTCTCTGAGCACATGGGAGACGCTATCAACGACTACTGGGACGAGCTTTTCGGACTCGCAATGAAGATGATGCAGGACAAGTCCTCGATCGTATCTCGTAACGCTTGTTACGGAATCGGAGCTCTCGCCCTCAACGCCAAGGCCCGCGCTGCCCCTTACGCCGCTCAATCTATGCAGATCTTGATCCCCCTCGCTCAGAAGCAGACCGAACGCAAGACGGACGACGCTGAGGTTGGAGGACTGAGGGAGAACGCCGTGAGTGCAATCGGGAAGTTCCTTTGCAATGTCCCCGGAGTTCAATACCACCTCCCTGTTCCCGAGATCATCGCCGTGTTCATGGGAGGGCTGCCCTTCAAGTACGACGCCGAGGAGTTCAAGCACGTTTACCCCATCATCGGAACTCTGTCTCAGCTCTACCCCGAGACTATCCTCCCCCACCGCGCCCAGATCATCGAGATGCTCCAGACTGTCCACAAGCAGCCCCTCGTCACCGATGCTGTCCGTTCTGAGATTGAGAGGGTCATCCAGCTCCTGTCGCAGTAAGCGTGACACCGCACTATAGTTCAGCATTAGCTCAGCCTTCCTTCCAGTATACGCAGCCATGAGAGGTTTTACGACGTCCTCTGCCACGTTCTTATTTATTTGCTATTTATTTTCATACTTTTATACTTTATATTTCCTGCAGTTTCGTTTGTTTCGCGTTCTTCTCTGCCTTGTTGAGTAGTTAGACGAGTAGGGCCCTGCAAATAAACTCTTGTGATTGATTGCTTATTGTTTCTTCCTCTTTTGTGATACGTTTATATGCTGTTTTCATCTTGATTCGCATGCTCTTGTGAATCACAGGTTGCACATCGGGTTACAGCCATCTTGAGCCGAGAAAGCCAAGGTTCGCTTTCTTAAATTAAAGATTATTTTATTTTGACCGATAAAATTAAGCAAGACCATTGCAAGGCACAAGTAAATAATATCAGACATGCAAAATAATAAATAATGCACACGAATGAATGAATTGCACAACCAGTTCATGAGTTAAGACGATTAAGATTAAAACAAAGCTAAGGAGAAAGATGGATCAACAGAAAACGATAAAAAGATTAAAACAGTTAGAATTGTATGTGCGCGCGTTAACGCCTAGTCAATATGAGGACTCATTCATGCATGTATATACGATGCGATACGCATGAAGTGAAAACAAAACACAAAAGATTGAGCATTAGAAAATAAACACAGTAATTATTGTACACTCCTAGTAGGAGTCTCCTCTATACATGTATGTACTGAACACATATATAAGAGATTATGCAAAATACAACGGGAAGCAAGAAACAGCACATGAAACAAATAAAATCAAATAAATGAATCAGTAGAAGACACACTTCACAAAACCGAGTAGTAAATAAATAAATATATAAATAAATAAATAAATAAGTAGATAAACAAATAAATAAAAAGCAAAGTAAATAAATAGTCGAATCTTACACGAGTTCATGCCCAATTATAAACAGAACAGAAAACAAAGCATATCATCTGCCCACAAAGGAAATATAGAAAGCGGCGCTAAGGGAAAACAGCACACAAGCAATGGACGTAAACCGAAACGCAAATAATATTACAGACAATATACAAAGAAACGATGAACAACTAATGCACAATAAATAAATAAGTGGGTGAGTGCATTAGTTATACTTTAAAGCTTAGGCAACCGTCTTCGATGAGGGAACAACCACCTTCACAGCTCCTAGAGCAAGAGCCATCTTCACTCCAACAACTCCAAACCAGCTGCAAGCGTCACCTAAGGATCAAGTAACAGGGAAAGAAAGACACATGACATCAAGTAAGCGCAAACACGAATTGGGACGGAAAATTGATAGAAATACAATTAGATCACGCATATGATTGGAGGGCGAATGCTATCAAAGGATTGGGTGGACGAAGGCAGGACGATTATTCGAACAAGTCAGTGAGTAAAGGTCACGCCAATACTGTGCACACATCGAGTAAATGGACTAATACACGTAAATGAGCTAGCATAAAATCAACGAAACTTACCACCAATGTTACGAATAGTTCTTTGCCTGGCGTATAGGAGGGCAGCGGAGTGTCTCTCTGCCTCTGTTCCATACTGGTGCTCGTCTGCCTCTTCCTCAGTCTCTGAGTCCTGCCTCCTGAGTCTCTCCGCCTCTCTCCTCTCATACACCTCAGAAACAACCCCGGGCTCCTCTCCCACCAAAACGGACTGTGCAGTCTGAGCGTCAAGGTTTCCAACGCTTCCGATGACAGAGAAGACGGCGTCATCGACCTCCTTGTTGTTAGAAGATAGGCCCTCGAACCCACGGACATCAGCCTTGCCAACATTCTCACTGAGCTTAACGAGCGATACACAGTCCAAGAGCTTCTCTCTGTCCTCGATGAAGGACAGAACGCACTCGTGGGCGATGAAGGACAAGAGCATCATGCATACGCACCCTGCGAGGAGGATGGCGCACCCCACCCTCATCTTCGTCTTCAGAGCAAAACACTCTGTTCCGTCGGGGAGCAGAGGAGCAAACATTGCAGCACTGAGTTCGTTGACGACGTCGCACTTGTCTCCCACCATGAACCCTGCGAACTGCCCCATCTCGGCTGCAGCTGCAACGACAGACACCAGGAACACGTCGATACACGCCCAGGAGTAGAGGATCTCCAAGACAGCATACAACTTCTTCGCTCTCTCGGCGTTGAGAGAAAGGAACAGAGGGGTGAGACAGGCCAAGATGTAGAGGATAGGGGCAACGGTGGAAAGGAAGACATGGATGATTATGATGAAAATCATTCCAGCGTTGGGGACTCGGACTGAGTTGTAGATCGCGAGGACGATGTCGAAGATGGAGAAGGCGTGGGTGTTGTCGTGGATGGCGAGTCCTGCAAGTCCCTGCATGGAGAACTCTACACTGGGGAGGTAAGATCCAACGACAGTGAGGGCGACCGAGGCAATGGCGAGGGAAGCGTAAAGGAAGCATCCGAAGGGAGTGATTTCCATGAAGCATCCATTCTTCTGCATCACCGAAGAAGACTTGGACCACAGGAACTCATGCTTTCTGTTCTTTCCGTTTAGCTCAGAAGGTTCCACGACCTGAGCGTTCGCAAGGAGACCATCCTTGGCCTGCTTCTCATTCTTCTTGAGTTGTTCCTTGAGCCCAACCATCTCATCCACATCGACACACTTATACTCGATGTTCTTGGCGTTCTTCTTTTCAGCGCTCTTCCCATCCTTCTTGGCATAGTCGATCCAGTCCCACTTTCCCCTCATGCAAGAGGAGGTCTGCTCCTTCTCTGCAGAGACAGCCTCTCCCTCGATCTCGGCGACCCTGAATAGAGAAGAAGACTCATTGGAGGCAGACTGGTACACAGGAGAGAGAGAGTAAAGGTGGGAGACCATGGACTCTCCGCAATCCTCGACCCTTCCATCAATGTAGGGGTGGGAGGCGTGGATGTGGATCACGAGGATGGCCTGACTGAGGACGAGGGAGAGAGCGTTGGCGAGGAGGAAGAGGTACATTCCCCAGAGGGTCTCCACGAAGAGATCTCCGGAGGAGGAAGAGAAGCGGAAGGAGATGGACATGAGGATCATAACATAAGCATCAAGGAACGACCACCTCCCCATTCTCTCTGCCAAGTACAGAAGCCTCTGGGGCCAGTGGGAGACGTGCTTCTCAGACGGGGCAAAGAGGACTCCTCCGAAGGACCTGTTTACCTTGATGAAAAGAGTAGATACGATCATACTCAGCTTCACGTAGGGCCAGATTCCAGAGAAAGCGACGATGATGATGGCGAGGGCGTAGACCTTTCCTTCCCACATATGCTTGATGGTGTTCATGAACGAGAACCAGTAGATCTCTCCGAAGTACACGTACTGGTTGTAGACATACATGTACACGTCCACACTAGCTCCCTTCATTGTAATCGAGGTCGCGAAGCAGGTGAGGTTCGCAAGGAGGAGGAAGAAGAGTCCATACATCATAGGTCTGCTGAGGTACTGTGAGTGCAGAAGGATCTCCTCCTGGTACCCGAACACCTTCGCCGCCTGCTTCTTGTTCTCGTCAAGAGAAGCAAAATCCTTCGAAGACACTCCGCCGATCACAAGAGCATCCTCTCCCTCTCCATCCGCCTGCTTAGGTTCCTTTCTCTCGCACCCAGGGATTCCAGACTCTCTGATGAAGCGAGGGTCCTCAGACCCAACCTCCACAACCTGTTGTTTCTTTTGTTTTCCGTTCTTCGCAGAGAAGTCGACTTCATCCTTTGATTCCTCACCCTTCTTCTCCTTGGTCTTGTCAGAGCTCTCGAACTGATCGTTGTGGTTGATGTCTCCGTAGTATCCGTACTTGAACAGGAGCTCCCACTCCTGGAATAACACTCTTCCCTCTCTACTTCCTCTCTTCATCAGCATTCCTCCAAACCAGATGCGCACGATCGCGAGAGTAGTGAGCACCACGACGACTCCAATGGCGTAGAAGAGAACGGCGGTTCCGATTCCCTCGTAGACGTAGTAGTGGTCAGCAGGCATTACAAGAGCAGTGGTATTCGAGGCTTGAACAGAAACGTCGAGTCCCTGGGAAGAGGAGACCATCGAGTGCGATCTTCTGTAACTGTCGAGCTTTGTGCACTCCTTGTTTGCGTGAGCAGTGACAGCCTGGACGATTTCATTGAGGAAGACGTTGGGGGAACTGGTCTGGTCAAACATCTGCTTCGACATCGCCACCAAGTCCAGTTCGAAGGCTGGGCTCATAGTTGAAGGACGAGGGCTGAGTGACAGAGAGGTGTTGACAAAGTTCAGGTCCAAGATCAAATCAGCCAAGTCGGAGTCGGAGAGGAGTCCGATCAAACACCAGGGCTCCAGAGCGTCGAAGAGAGTGAAGGAGTCCATGGTGAGCATCGGCACAGCGGCAGTCAAACTTCCGAAGGTGGAGAAAGAGGGAACTCCAATGATAGCAGAGATAGAATAGTTCACGTTCTCAACTGCTATCACGACGTCAGCAGAAGCCACAGCAAAACTCTTGTTGTAGGTCTCGTAGGGGGAAACAGAAGCAAAAGCAGTCGACGTAGAGATAGAAGAGGAGTGGGGAGTAGAGATGGATGCCTTCTCTCCCAGGGCAACAGTAGCGTCGATCTGGCTGGCGGTGACGTTAACATCGACATTTTCGACCATGAGTTTGTCGAAATAGAGATCAACGGACATCACCTCAAGCCCCTTCACGATGTCAAGGCTGTCCATGTGGAACACGTGGAGTCCAGTGGGTGAAACATCAGAAGATGACGAAGGGGCGACGTTGTACTTGTTGGGGTATGAGCAGACGAAGACCTGATTGATGATATCAGGGGTGATCACGTAGTCCACGACGAACTCAAGGATCTTCAACATCGCAAGAGTGTTCAACGCAATGTTTCCATCGGAGAGTTCGGAGGCACCGAAGGAAGAGATATCCGCTTCAGAGTTCTTTCTTCTCTGTCTCAGAGCGTCCTTCATCGACAGACCCTTTGACCCTCCCTTCACTCCCACAGAAGCTGCTATTTGATCGAGCTTGCTAAGGAGGTGCTTCTCAATACGAGAAGTCTCCGATTCAATGTCCAATAGAGAGAGGGAGGAGGCGCCATGCTCAAAACGAAGGGCCTCGGCAGTCGAAGATCCATTGATGAGACGGGCAGCGGCATCCTCAAAGACCTTGAGCCAGTCGATAGCTGGGATGCGACCGAGAGGGAGTTCCTTAAGGGCGGAGTTGACTGTTCCTCTGAAGAAGTTGTCGGTCACGTTCACGAGGAGATCAGAAATGAACAAGGGGTAGAAGCGAGCCATCGAGTTGAGGAGGGTAGTTGCAGTCGCATCGAGGTCCTCTGCGATGGGGTCTTGCTTGTCTCTTCCCTGGGGAATCACCGAGAGTCTCACTCCGGGCTCAGCATCCTTACCATTCCAAGACACAGTGGGAAGGAGCATCGTGATCCTCTCGAACGCAGCTACGACAGGGACGAAGTCTCCCATAGTTCTCATGGGTTGCTTGTACACGTCATCTTCCTTGAAGGCCATGGTGAGTCCAGAACCAAAAACGAGGTCTTCGTTGTATGTGGAGACTCCTCTCACACCTTCCTTCCCAGCTGAGGCAGACTTCCTTTCAACCGAAGTGGTGAACTCCTTGGACACAGATTTTCCGACAGACACATTGAGAAGGAGGGATTCGTGGAGACTGATGTTGTGGTAACTCTGCATAAAACCAGTGGGGATGATGTGGATGTCAGCGTTGAACGAAAGCTTCACATCCGATATGTTCAGGAGCGAGTACAACGTGTAAGGAGCAATATCCTTCGCAGTGCAGCTGTCCACAAGGCTACAAACACGTATGTTAAATAGTAGGGAGAATAAAATGACGTAAGAGAATTCGAAGGCATACAGGTTAGAAGTCAGAAGTGTTGAATAGTGTGGACAATTGAATAGAGTGGACAATTGAATAGAGTGGACAGTTGAACAAGGTGGGCACAACTAAGCAACCGAAGATTGCGGTTGCATGCTCTATCTGCGGTTCAGAAACATTAACCGGCATGTGAACATTAGAGCTACTTACTTTCCCTCTTCACAGAGAAGAGACATGACCTTGATGGCATTGAGAGACGAGAGGTTTCCGACGGTGACGGAGTGGTAGGTAGAGTTGAAGTAAAAGCGCCTCCCATAGAGAATCCGAAGGACTTCTCGATGGGGATGGTCAGGAACCCAGTGTTGTTCGTGACAGCGTTGGAAAAGCAGCGGAGCACGTGGGTGTTCGTGAGGATTCCCTCATTGAGGATCTGGTCAATGTATCTCACGACTACGCTCTCCTTCCAAGCGTAGGTCGTCTCCTCGAACTTCGAAGGCATCACCACCTTCTCTGCAGGTTTCTCAGACAATAGAGAAACGTTTCTCATAGCCTCCGCGGTAACATTTCCGAACTTTGCAACTCCCAATGAGAGACCTGCACACGTATGAGTTTACAGGACATTTACATTGCGAGTTTGAAACATTAATATATGCTTGGGTTGCGAGCGCGCGTACATTTCTTGGCCACAATGAAGTCATTTTTTTTTTTTTTGTAAGAGTAAACTGCATACGAGAAGATACAACAAAACTGTGAGTGCCATTCTTCTCATGAGATGATATCATGTCTTACCGTCACAAAGGTACTTCTTGACCATGCTAGTTGCCAATTCTTGGATGAGCCCATGCATGAGGTTAATAAAATCAGCCAAGGTGGATCCGTAGAACTTCAACTCAATCTTCGTAGTTGCATCACACGACGCAACGGATACATTGCTGAATGAGTAGTGGTCGTCGGAAAGGAAACCGACATTCATGCTGATATCTGCACGCGCATATGTGTGAAGTATCATTCCGAGTTAGACGAATTTTATCAAGATAAGCAGGAGAAAAACAATACGCCTCGTCGCAACATGCATGCAACAAAATCATGACTTACCCGTGTCGACAACCGAAACATTTACGTGTCCGTGCCCCGACAAAGGAATGAATCCCTTGACTTTGACGTGCCATCCTCCCTTACAGGTAAGTCCTCCGTTTTGCACGGAAAATGTAATGTTTCCAGCCACATTTGAAGTAGGTCCATCCACAACAAACGCGGTGGGAGTAGCAGACATTGAAGTGAACGTGTTATTGGTACATACTATGTCGGTGAGGTTCAAGTCAGCCTTGGATAAGTCCAAAAAAACGTTGGGAATCACAAAAGTGAGCTTGTTGATCCAACACTCAACATTGTTGGCATAATCACATTCAGCAATGTTCCCATTTACGGAAGGGTTCACATTGAAATTCCATAGATCGCTAGTATGGTCTTCCAATTTAGATTGCAATTCTTGAATGAGTTCTTTCTGTTCTTCCTCAGTCAATTTGAATTGCGCTATGTCTGGATTATTACCCAAATCCAATGAACTTGCAAAAATACAATTTAAAATGCACAACAGAAAAACTGCTGCAAATGTATATATACTCCTGGCCATGCGAGAAGAGTTTTGGGAAAAACAGTCTTGATTTGTACGATAAACTGTACTTTTCTGAACTGAATGATTTTCAATTGCAAGTGAATAAAAAACCCAGGGGAACAATTTTTTTTTTTTTTCAAATATCTGTATTCAAGTTTGCAGCGTGCCTTATTTACATACAAAAGCTAAATCATCAATTTTCAGTAGAAATCTAAGGTTACAAATTAAAATTGAATCCGTAGAAAGTGACACTTTTGCTTTATTTATGGGAAATATTATTCACCAGTTTCTTTGTTTCGGTACATACTAATCATACAGTGTCCTAAATTGAATGTCTGGTGTTACCACTTTGTAACGTAAAAATCTATTTCGCATCGTCTCCATAGCTATTATAAAACTGGATTATAAAACGACAGGATGTGTATTCTTTGTATGTTATTCAATTGTCCTTCGGAACTTCATTGTCTAATCATATTTTTAGTTATAATCTTCAGATAAATCTAGCAAATAACGATAGTCCTGCGAATAATCATACGTTGTATGCAGCTAATTTAGAGAGGAAAATTTTGTATTGCAAGAAGCAAAGCAAATGCAATCAAATGTGTGTATCTTTATTAAAATAAAGCCAAATAATCAATATACTGTACGTACGTTAATGTAAATCTCACCTTAGTTCTTATTTATTAATACCTGGGTCGCTAGGTAAATGCAGTGTTTGACTAAAGCTTTTCATACTTTCAAAATGAGAGTATTGTGTGAAGATAGCAAATGATGTCACAATGCTGTCAGCTATGAAGTACTGAACGTCTTTAATTTGAAGAACAGATTTATAGAACTCACGTTTCAATAGAACATTGCTTTTTTTTTTTTTTTTTTTTTTTTCTAATTTGCTCTCTGGTTTACACTGTTCTCATGTTCAAGTTGCAGTTCAAGATGTGATTGACGCTATTTTAACGATTATTTTGTTGAACAAAGGATTCACGTAGAACTTCAACAACATATCACATGTCATTCGTATAGTAATAACGAAATATTAATTTAGAGGCAAGCACATATCTCATTTACTAGAAGGAAATCCCAGTTTCATTCAGTAACAAACGATGACATAACACAGATCTACGAACTCGCATGCAAATATATAGATACAAATATAGAAGGAGCGAAGACAGAAAACAAAACCTGCACAAAAGGGCAACATAAAGGGGAATGAAAACAAGGGCTACACACCCACGAAAGAAAGAACTAAAGGGAACGAACAAGGACATTTGCAACATCATGTACTTCTCACACATGAGAATCAATCAAACATGGCAGACGAGATAGGCTTCTCTGCCCCGTGGGTGAACTTCAGGGACCCATCATCAATGAGGTTCTTCACTGTGTAGAGCTTCGAGTACTTGAGAGCAAGAGCCTTGTACTGCTGAAGCTTAGAGGAGGGGAGGCGGAGCGAATGTCATCGGGGAGGGAGAGGAGAGCGATGATACCTTCTTGGGCATTGGAGCCCCCTTGAAGAGTCTTCTTGACGTAGTGCTTGAGGGCATTGAGAGAATATTCGAAGGAGAGGATGGACTCAGCGGGGTAGTGGTTGAGATGCTCGAGTGATACGAGGGAGATAGCTTCCAGTCCCCTCACCTCTGCCTCTGCTAACACACTGGCGTCGAATCCGAAGCTGAGGTTAGGGGACTTCAACCAGTTGTTCAATACCGAAGTGGCAGAAAAGGGCTTCAAAAAAGATGCAGAGGGGGAAGAAGGAAGGGCTGCGGGGGAGGAGGGGGAGGGCGATGATGGGGAGGGGGAGGCAGGGGAGGGAGAAACGGACAATGGAAAGTTCTTGAGGATGAAGGAGTGGGCGGGGGAGGATGCGACGGAGGAGACGAAAGGAGGGAAGTGGTGATACTCTCCTCCTCCGTAGCGCTCATCTCCTCTCCACACAAAAGTTCCAGAGGATACAGACCCCAGAACAGCCACACGCAAGGAAGATGATGACAGTTTGTTCAGCAACTGCTGCGCCAATTCTCCACTGACTGAAATAGGGGTAGACTTATCGACCAACGCAAACACCACCTCAGAGGAGGAAGAGGGTACGAACAACGATAACACCTTCGACGAGTCAGAACCCTTCTTCCTGGAAAAAGAACCCAACTCAATCAGAGATTCTACAAGTGCAACACACCATATACATACACATGCACGCATATGCATACGTGAACACGCACACACAGGAGCATATGCATCCACACACCAAAACATACACGCGATCTTAGTTAGAAAAAATCATCCTAAGCAAACAAACTCCAAAGCCTATTGTAGATTCAAAGAGTACAGAAGAGTACAGATAATACAACCGAAAACCACACATGAGAACACGAATACGCTACACAATAGCCACAGAGGCACATAATTTACATACCATTCTTCAGGACAACATCCTTCACGAAACCAGACGCCATCACGGAGGAGGCAACCACCAACAATGAGACGGAAGTGGGGATATTGGAGGACTGACTGTACACAACTAGCTCCTCCTCGTTCTCCTTCTCGACCTGGGAAAACTCTTCTGCAATCTCATCTTCTCCGTAGTTACGGGAGAAAGCAGGACCTTCTGGAACAAAATCCTTCAGACACAAGCCGCAACACAAAACGAAATGCATTCACGTTAATACCGCCCTTTCGTGCACATAATTCTTTAAGTCACTTCTATTCAGTTCTTGACGATCTCTCACAAATGCAATACTTACCGCCATGCTTATCTACAGGATCAAATCATTTTTGCATATCATTCGAAAGTGAACAGGCCCATTAAATAAATTCGTTAGACAATCTGACTTGAACACATGATTGCACTTTCTCATACTCACATTCGTAGAATATATAACATCTGCGGAATAAATAAAACACTTTTTATAGGATGATGTATGCATGCAACCAGCAGCAGTATCAAACATCTATTTTTCTCTCCATTCAACCACTAAAACTGATCACACGCAAAACTATTTAACATGACACACTTTAAAAAATATAACTACATTGCTTAGCACACGAAACATAAATTCCATACTGGCACTTCTTAAATAAACACTTGCTTGAACATTTTCGAATCCCCATCATATCCAGAAATCATTCATTTCACGACAACAGGTGAAAGCCACACTTTGCTTAACGAAAACAGATATCTATACATGAACTAGCTACAGCTCACATGCGGCCAGTTATTTACATAAAATGTGGATTACAATTCCTCGTGTTCTAATTTTAACATTTCTGAATAAAAGAGAACATTACGTTTCTTCTATGTCTAGACTAGAAGATTACTTTTACTAAGATTGCATGCAAAGCTTAGGTGTTGGATATTTATCCCAAACTGAAAGTAAGCGTACCATTCACCTTGAAAAACACTTAAATATTATTTTTAATGATAATTGATGTCTTCAAAACAAGTGTAAATAACGCAAACATGCGTTCGAATAATTCAACTGAAGGAACCGGATAATAACATTATTCGCTAGATAGTGAATTTTGGTGTATGCTCTACAACATAAAACAGGCAATGACCTTATCACTACACGTGCGCATATTCTAATTCTGCGATATGCTGTTGGCGAGGCCTGGGGGACACCATACAGAGGATGACGCAAGCAATGACACACACATTCTGACCTTGCTGAGTTTCGTCAGACAATATATTTAGACCCCTACGGTACAAACACACACACATATGCGACATGTGCCGCAAGGCATAGATACGCAAGCCATATCCACTGGGTAGGATGACATTACTCAGCCGATAATCAGAATTCCATTCTTTGTCACGCGTTTCTCTCTTCGTTCTCTCACCAGTATACAATCAATAACTTTTCACAGCATCACACAGACATAATTTTACTTCTTTGCTGCACTACCTCCATGCCCATACTTCGCCTTGATTTCTTCAACCTTACTGTTGGTCTTTCTGGGTGGAGGAGCCTTCGCACGAGGTCTGCAAGAAACAGAGTCAACAATCAGATAAAACAAACAGTTAACAACACAGTTCCAACATACCAAATGCACACTATATCATGTGCGTGCTCTTGGTATTCAACTTACTCATAATCCTTGGGGTCATATGTTCTCCCTTCCTTCTCGCACCTACGCCTTCTCTCTTCTTCCATCTCCTTCCTTACTCTCTCGTTCCTTTCTTGGCTTTCTTTATATTCTCTCTTCTTTTTGTCAAACCACCCCTCATTGCTATCTTCATCCTCACCAAGATTATCCAAACTGCCTCGTCATATATTCAATACATGTACAGATTCTGCATTAGAAAATGATTTTCTGACTTCACAAGAACAATACCCGTCTACATATTATCGCATACGAACTTGAAGAACTTACCTGTCACCGATGCTTTTTAATTTGGAAGAGAAAAGTGCTTTAGCTAGAAATGACATTCTTAATTATCCAAAGGATGCTAATTGTTAACTACTGCTTTTTATATTTTCTTTTCGAGTTGCTTCCACTTCTTTGCCCATTCTTCACTTTCAAGTCGTAGAAAAATGAACGATTCTGTATTATTATCGATCATTGTGAATAACCTTACTCCGAACTGGACAAAATGATGTTTTATTCGTGATTTCACCAACACACTTTTTAGTTTTTTATATAACACAAGAGAATACATAATATAGAATCAAATTTACGTCAACATAAATTATACATGTCTTCTAATTTATTCTCTCAGATATGAGCGACGACCAAGCGAAGAATGAGCTTGAGCAGGCAAAGGAATGGCTCGACAAGCAGACCCCTAAGGACCTACTTAACGCCGATCTCTTCAGCAACGAAAGAATTGAGGCATTGTCTAAGGAGTTTCATGGAAACAAGCCTTTTGCTCACCTCTCCATTGATAATTTCATTGATAGTGACTTTTTGAAGCAGATGGTTGAGGAAATTAAACACATTGAATACATTCAGAAAGACAATGACTTATACTATTTTTCTCAGAGTGATGATTTGAAGGGTTCGAAGCTTCCTTTGATCAACAAATTCCGTGATGTGTTGTACTCAACCGAGGTGGTGAATGCGTTGTCTAAGTTGACGGGAATTGAGTTGTACGGATTGGACAATGAGAGCAAGCCCGATTTGTTCGCTGCTGTTTACGGAGACTCATGTCGTCTCCTGTGCCACGACGATGAGTTGGAGGGTCGCCGCATCGCATTCATCCTGTACTTGGTGCCTGAGGACTGGAAGGAAGAGAACGGAGGTCACCTCGACTTGTTCGACCACAACAAGACATCCAACGTCCCCATCACCGATGGTTCTCTCGTTTCCCTCCTCCCTCGCTGGGCCCGCTTCAGTTTCTTCGAGGTGTCACCCCACAGCTTCCATCAAGTGCGTGAGGTGTTGGCGGACAAGAACAGAATCTCTATTGGAGGATGGTTCCACGGGTCTCCCATTACCCGCCCTAAGCACATCCCTGAGCCCCTTGTGGATGCCCAGCCTGCGGAGAAGGTGGAGGGAGAGGAGGGAGAGAGCAAGTACTGGATCAACCCCCAGTACCTTAACTTGAAGACGAAGAAGAAGATCCGCGCTCGCTTTGGTGAGGACTCGAGCGTGGAGATCAGAGATTTTTTGGCAAAGGAAAGATACGAAGAGCTCCGCTCCGCCCTCCTTTCAACTCTTCCTGGGGGAGCCTCTAACCCCGCAATCTCCTCTCTCCCTCTGCCTAACCAGGCCTCTTGGGAGCATAAGGGACCCATCGACATCCAGTCGTACTTCAGAGTGAAAAAGGACGTGTTGTCGTCTCCTTCCCTCCCCCTATCGTCTCTCGCTTTTACAAATACATCCGCTCTCCCCGCCTTCTTCAAGCTCCTCAAGGACTTCACGAGCTGTGGCTTTAAGTCGAGCTGGAGTGAGGTGAGGTGTTTCCAGCAGGGATGCTACACTCTCTCCTACGATCACTGCCTGGAGAACAAGGAGGAGGCCATGGACGTCCTCTTCTATGTCTTGGGATCCGACAAGGAGTGGCCTGAGTCTGTTGGTGGAAGCCACCACTACCTCCGCGCAGGACAGGACGAGAGGAGCTCCTTACCGTGTTCCCTCAGAACAACACGATCTCACTCGTGTTCAGGAACAAGGCGGAGGAGGAAGACGATGGAATCCTCCAGTTCACGAGATACGTCAACCACCACTCTCCCTCCCCTCTCTTCGAGTTCAACTCCATCTTCCGTCTCGAAGATGACTAAGGCTGTTTCTCCAAGGTCTTACACCCCTTTCTACTATCTTCTACTCTCTTCTTTGATTTCCGCTCACGCGCTCACTCCTCACATCATACCCATCCCTCTTTCAACCCTCTCTCAGCCATCCATTCCTCTTTCTCTCCACACTTCTGCTCATTCCCTTCCCGTCCCTGACCACCGAGAAACACTGCATGCTCCGTACAAGTGCTTATTTATTCCCAACATTCGTTCGCTTTCTAATGCTGGTTCGTATTTCTTGTGCTCGCTCACTCTTCTCATTCTTTATTTCTAGTGCAACGCTCCATCTAGATCGCTCTTATGTTGCGTTGCACTGTCATTGCTCGTTTTCCCCCTCTTTATCTCATCTACGTAGTTTCATTTAGTTCATTGTATTGCGTTCCCGTCTGGCCTGCACTGTAAATATATATTCTTTTTTGCATACGCACAGCTATTCAATACAAAACTTGTTTCCCCTCTAAGATTTTAGTCTTTTCCTTTCAAGCCACACATCTCAACTGATTAAACCCCATCCTCAACTCAAAGATTAACGAATCTTCTGAATATTTGAATTTTTGTTTATTTTATTCTATTCGTTGTTGAAACAACGTAAACACTGCACATGAAACTTTGAAATAAATAAACCTACACAATCTACATACTACTTTGCACATGTGTGTGTGTCCTGTTTGAGAATGTGTTATACATATACAAGCTCCAAGAACACATGCATACACACACACACATGCTCCTCATATACACAGAGCATGTGCTTGCAGCGAACAAATAACAATTACATATATATGTAATGAAACAATCTATAACACACTCAACTCCTACACACACTTGACATATACACGCATATACTTTGACACGCATATATGTACAGATCAACTCAAATTCACAAACTGAATTGTGGACTAGAACACAACACTGAGATCAAACACACTGACTACTAAAAAAGGATGTTTGCAAAGGAAGGTAACACGTAAACAACACCCGTACATAAACACCCATGCATGTACAATCTTCTATGTACATACACCGGTTGAATGAAGAGAGAAGGGCTGCCTGCACCAACAGTTGACAAACATGAAGACAGGGAAAATAACAAATACACGATGGATATCAAAGACGTAGGAAACGACGAAAGAGGAAACTAGCAAGAAGCAAAGGAGGAAAAGAAGAGAAACAGGTCCATACAATAAACATTCAGAAAAAAAACGAAGGGTGAAGGGAGATGCGAGAAGAGCAGAACTTGAGGACAGGATGCAAAATCTGTTGTGTCAAGCTTACTGCGCCTCGATTTGATAACCAAAGAGACCGACGACCCACTGGAGAACAGAGGGCACGGACTTCTTCTTCTTGAAGATAGATTCCTCTGAGACGTACACCTCCTCTACCTCACTCCTCCTCCTCTTCCTCCCACTCTCCACTGCTTTCTTCCCCACGGGGACGGACGAAAGGAACTTGGCGGGGATGCTGGTGTCGGAGGAGGAGGGATAGGAGAAGTAAGATGAGCTAGACTGCTCCTCCTCTTGGTCGGAGGAAGAAGCCTTCTGAGCTCCAAACATGTTTCCTCCAATTGAAAAGACCGAAAACTCTTTCTCAGCCCTCGCCGCTTCAGCGGGGGAGGAGAAACGGACGAGGACCCAGTTGCCCCTTCCTCTCTTCGTACTGAGGATCAGACCACATTTGGAGAGAATGGCGGAGATGGTAGAGATCTGTCTCTGCTCCTCCTCTTCCGATCCAGCAGTGAGACCAAAGACAACGACCGTGGATGAGAGGGAGGGGGAGGACAGCGACGAGAGAGAGGGCGAGGGCGAGGGGGCTGAGGGAGAGAGAACAGGAGATTTGTTGGCCTTAGAGGTGAAGGAGGATGACCCTACGGCTGAGTTAGATCTTCCTCTCAGTCTCTTGGCCTGGGAGAGGGACACCGAGGGGACGAAGAAAGAGGGCGCAGCAGTAGACGAGGACGAGAATTCAGGAAAGGAAGGGGATGAGAACATGGCGGAGGCGGCGCGAGGAAAGGTTGAGGAAGAGGAAGGAGGGGCTAGGGAGGAGGGCACCGACTCGACCTTTGAGTACCTGGCAATATCAATATCGAATTGATTCACAGAGTCCTCCTTCGGTGCCAGCACAGGCGACGAGGGAGAAGAAGGAGAGGTGGGCGATGAGAGCCCGGAGGAGAGGCCGCGAGAGGACAGACCATGGGGTCTAGGGAGAAGAGCTCTCTCGTCGTACTCGACCTTGATAAATCCGAAGTACCTGTTGTTCCACCATTCCACTGCTGATATGAGGATCTCCACCGAGACCTCATCTGCAGTAGCCCATCTCTTGATGAGACTAGTGAGATCCTTTGCTGCGGGGACGGGACACAACACAGAACGGAGGTACAACCACATGTCCTCTTTCTTAAGGTCTAGAGCCTTGATTAGACTCTCGCTGCAAAGCTCCCAGACACTCTTTTTCTGGGGAAGGAGGGAGGAAGAGGCGATGGGAGAGGGGGCAACAGACAATTCGACGCAAGGTACGTTGAGAACTCTCTCGTACTCGTCCTCTTCGAAGAAGTACTGCTTAGACTGCCCGTCATATTTTCCCCATGTGGGGTGCGGAGTAAGGAGAGGGCGGGAGACTGCCAGACAGTAGCGCAGGAGAGCGAATATGGCAGTACGATAAGAGAGACCCAACACAACTGAGGAAGGGTGTGGGCGAGGGAGACACTCAAAGACCGAGGGGGAGGAAGTGGAGGAGGACGGAGCACCCACGCTCTTCTTGTACTTCTCCGTCTCAACCCTCCAGTTTTCGAAATCGACAAAGAGGGTGGAAGCGGAGGAAGGATGTCTACTACTCCACATGTCCAGGAGACGAAGGAGGTCATTCGTGGAGACAGGAGGGGATGGTGAGGAAGGTGACGATGAGGTCGAAGACGAAGACGAAGAGGACGGCTTGGAGGGAGGTGATATGATAAGCACGACTTCTTTGATGTTGACGGGTTCAGAGAGACCAAGATCTCCTCCTATCTCAGCTGCCCACCTCTCCCAGTTCGATCCGAAAGTCCTAAAACACTCGTCCACTGCGTTCTTGTCTCGTGCACTCCACTGCCCGATGCTCTCTGCCACAGACCACGACCCAACCGCCCCTCTCCCACTGCTGCTGCCTGTGTCCCCTCCTTGAGCAAAGACCTTGATGGCAGACCGAACCAAGAGGATGAAGATGTCTTTCTGGGACAGGGAGGAGATCAGAGAGGGACCAATCGGGATAGGGTAAGGTGTCTTCTTGTTTGCGATCTCACACGATTCCTCCGATACACCCTTCCCCGCACCAATACTGCTCCGCATATACGCAAGAGGCTTTTGCTTCACGGATGAAGAAGAGGAGGAGGAGGATGAAGAGGAGGAAGATAACTCTTCGCAGGCACTCTTGAAGGCGGAAAACGTCTTGCTGTCTTCAGCTGCCCACCTTCCACTCGCTTCCGTCACACCCTCCTCTCCTATATTCTGAGTAAGACCCCCAAAGAACCTACCCCCACGCATCCCTACCCCCATGCGAGAGACAAACCTGTTCCAACCCTCCATCGTCTTCAATTTATTTGCGTCTGCAATGCTGCTAGTCCAGTGCAACCACTTGCTTCCAAATTGCGCTTGATACGCTTTATCTATGAGTTTTTGCTCAGAGTTCATTCTGAATAAAGCACATCTAGGACAAAATGTTTCGAGCGCTCTCAGAAGAAGAGCTGAAATAGTTTCTGAAATAGTGTGGTTGTGAATAGGAACAGAAGGTGAGGTAAGAGTAAAGGTTGGAATATGAAGGCCTCCGTTGACGAAGAAAGGCGCCCCATTAGCTCCCATACGAGGACTGTTTCTACGAGAAACAGATCTCCTCCGAGATGAGGATAATCTTAAGGGTTGAGGACGTCTCAACATACCTAGTAATATTCAACAGCCATTGCACAACATATTACTGTTAGAACTTAATACAAATTGTTTTTGAATGCCATAAACAGAAGTAAATACTTGAACAATCACATACATCCAAAAGTTCATATCAACAACATACGCATACAAGATCCAAACCGACATACAATATATCAATACATGTGTACGCGTTTTTAACGTAGTTATAGCGTCTGCATAGTTCCAGGGAGAGCTATTCAAATTGAGAAGTGATATTTGTTCTGACCTAGTATGTTTTCGTAAACATACATTGTTTTCGTAATATCAAAAGTAAACATGTATATACTACATCAAACTAATTTTAAAACACAGCCCCATGCATTAAATTGCACATAAGTTCAAACATACTCTTATAAATATAGATATCCTCCATGTGCTGATATATTGATATCCTGCAGTTTATGCAACAAAGTTTTTTTGAGAAAACTATTTAATTGTACTTGATAAGAGATACAACATGAATCCATATTTTGTCTGAATATAAACACACATCCTCCGAGTATTCTCACCTCAACTGTTCAACACAAGATTTTTTCCAGTTTTTCTGAAGATTCCGCGCCATTTCACTTGTCCCTTTCCATTTCTCGTTATTAATTGTTACTCCACAACGCAGGAAGAATACAAGCCACAACACCAACGAAACTAAACTGAAGTTACACAGCATACATATTTAACAGAGAAGGATGAGTGTGGACGGTTCAAAAGGGCAGTCTTTATTATTAACGTTGCAACGAAGCAAGACGATCCCACCCTACAACGTAAGATACCATTGAACTATGAAATAGTGCGTCGTTTTCCAAATAACACGCCATACTGCCAATTTCAATGACATACACTAACATGCCTACTTGCCCTAATAACACTTTCACCGTTCTCATCTCGCGCAAACTTTCTCAGACGTCTGCAATGCAAGACCTGATCAAAGAGCTGAATGACACCTTCTCCAGCCTCGAAAAATATTTCGAGGAGCACAAAGAACATAAGGGAGTTTTGGCTAGTAAAGAAGGAACTATTCCTGTGAGATACTGGTTAAGCATATGCTCGTTTGACAAGCGTTGCGGCCTTGCATATCTTCACAACCGTTTTGAATCAATGAAGGATTTGTGGTGGGAGGTGGGAAGAGCAGTTCCAGACACTGTGAAAGAAAACCTTAGCGGTCAGGAGATGTCAGTGTATGAGAAATATGACTCGATTATGGGAGAGTATATGCATGACTGTGGTGTGAACCTTTCTTCGAACCAACAACCCCCCAACTCTATCTACATCCAAGTTGCAGTGCTGGAGGATGCAGGGAGATCCTGACTGAGACCGGGGTCGTATCCCTGAGAAAGGGAGCTAGGTACAACCTCAAAAGGAGGGACTGCGAACTTCTCATCAAGAACGGGTTGCTCAAACAGGTCCACTCGAAATCATAGGCCCACAGAGAACATTACTCTCTATTCTATGTTTAACTTCACCCACCCACCCACTCTCACTCACTTCCCCTTTCTCTTATTCCCTCTACGCATACATACAATCTTTTGTTACATTAGTTTCTCTACACTGCGATTCAGCTACTTTCTGTTTGATGAGTTTGACCTAACAGCTGACCTCCCAATAAAATAGTCAATCATTTCGTGTGCTTCTCTATGCATGTGATATTAATTGTTCACCCACAATAAGGAAAATAAGCTTCACCAGATTATACGACACAAGACAAGCAACATTTACACAACTACCGACACTTCACATCCAATAAAATGACTACTATTTATTCATATTGACTAAACTACGGGTAAATTCGCCGACCGCGAACCATGAGAAGGAAAAGAAACAGACAAATACTGCAAGAGGAGTGCAAAACAAAAACAAACGAGAACTGAACGAACTGTTTAGTTCTTCATAATGTATCTCATCTGTTTGGGAGTCAACTTTTTCAGCTTCTTAGTATTAGTGATAGTCTGTGTGACCATGCTCTTCTTTTCATTCTCCTCTCTCTGTTGGCGACGCTGATCTCTCTTTCTCTTCTCCTCATCCTTCTCACTGCGAATCATCTGCTTCAGCTCAGCCTCCTGCTCCTTCATCGCACGACGCTCCTCCTTCAACTTCATCTTCTGATCCCAAGACTTCTTCTGGTTTCCCATCAGGTGAACCATTGCAGAAGCACGGACCTTCTCCCTCTTCCAAACGCTTCCATTCTTGGTGATTCCTCTGTGCTTAATCAAAGAAATAGGCTCACTAGAAGCGTCATTGTTGGTAGAGTCGTTTGCAACACCCATTTAGCCTACCAATAAATTCAATAAAAACAAAATACAAAAAGGATAGATTATCTGTAAGTACACAAGCTCCAATTTAAATATACATACGCCTATTTCATCGACAAATGTTCATATACATGCTATATTTGTTCAAAAACTAGTCAATAGTTTTAAGTTGATTTTTTTGTAATGACGAGATATTTTCCGTTTCTAGCGCTTTACAGAAACTCTTGAAAAAAACATGTAATACTACACAACTATGAAGTATTTGCGCAAATTAATAAACCATATAAACCATTTTTCATATTTTAACTCTGCAGTACACTCTTTATCAACATATTCCCATCATTTTCTGTGAAAAATAAAAAAAATAATTTTATTGTGCATTCATGAAATACAAATACTAAACTAGACAATCTAAAAGACTATTTATCACAAGATAGAAATGACGCTAAACTAAGACGATAAGTACATGACGCACAAAACACACAAATCCATCACATTTGGAACTCTTACAAGCACACTCAAACTCTATTTCTTTGCAGCCTTCTTCCCTTTCTTCTTCTTCTTCTTGCTGGCATTCTCTTTCTTTCTCTTGTACACACGCCAGTAGAATCGTATAACTCTCTGTGCATGCTCCATTTTCTCCTGCATCTTCTTCCTCATATCAATCTCAATGTTTCTCTTGTTGAGTTCATTGAGCTTACCCAGTTTCTCCTCCTTCTCTTTATCCCACCTCTCCGACAGCTCCACCAGCTTAGCCCTCTCCTTGTTTCTCATTTCCATCATTCTCTCTAAGATTCCGTCCCTAGTGCTGACATCGTCCTCCGTCTTCTTCTTCCACTCACTGTAGATGTCGTCGACCAGTTTCTTTTGACTCTCCAAAAACACAGTGTTCCTCTCGTTTACCGCCTTGTCCAGCAGCACGCTGGTCCTCGCAGCTTCCACATCCTTTTGCAAAGCGTCAAGCTTGTATTTGTTTGCCCTCCGTACGCTATTTGCTAAGCGCAGAGACAGAGTCCAGTTCGTAGAGGATTTTGCTCTCTGATACTTTTCTCAGATGCTTCAGCTTCTTCGTCAACTCCGCGATCTCCTTGTCGCTTCTCGCTCAGACTCCTGTTGTAATGCTCTGTCTCATGTTGGATGTCGATTTCCAGGGCATTAAGACCCTGTACACTCTTTTCCTGTGTCTTCCTCATCTTCTCAAGAAGGAAGAGCTTTTCAATCCTCATGTTGATTTCACTCACGAAACGAGAGAACCCCGCGTTCTGCAGCTCATCGGATATCTGCTTCATAAGTGCAGTGAGCTTGTTCTTATCCTTCTGTATCTTCTGGATGGTTCCAAGCGCAGTGGGTTGATCCCTGAGGTGGATTCCGATTCCGTTGGAAGATTGTTGCAGAAGACTCAATGTCTCCTGCAGCTCCGCTTCATTCTGCTCGTACTTTTGCTTATTAGCAAGACCACGAAGCTCCCTTCTCTTCAGCATGAGTTCTCCAAAGTGTTCCTCTAACGCTTTCTGCTCCTTCATGAGATTGAAAATATCGTTCCTCGATCTACCAGCTGCCTCTGATAGCTCCCTTCTCCTAGATGAGTCCGCAACCAACGATCCTATTATATCCAAGCGCTGCAATCCTTCGTCCACAATTGCCCTGAATCTCAGAGCATCAGAGGGTTCCAGCTTTAGTTCTGAGTTTAAAATTAAGCTCTGTTCCAAAGGAGCTGTCACTGCTGCCAGATTAGCAGCCGTCGTTGATTGCACAGGAGACTCTACAGTGGGAGTTGACATGCCAACAGAACTGCGCACAGAGTCACTGCGAATAGTAGAAGCTAAACTCAGTCCAGAAACATCTCCTTTTTTGTTGTTCCCATTTACAGACGTAGCTGAAGGTAGGCAGGCAAAGTCACACTAGACATTACAGCTTTCTTTTTCCAGAGTTACCTTTCTCTTACTTGAATTCGTCCTATCTAGTTATTTTAATGAACTACACAATCTACTTTAAATATATGTGCAATCAAATGCTTTTCTACTCGAAGTAAAATAGAGGCCGTATTAGGCAAACCGTTTCTGGTTTGTCTTTTTTCTCTGTATATATGGTTTTGAATTGAATATGAAATATGACCGACTAGTTACCTTCTGTCTTCACAAACAACATATTCTTTAACCTAATATACTACATATGCTTTATTCTACTTTAAATTCATTGCTACACGCATTATACTATATTTTCATACATATTTGCCACGATAATACATATTTTCATAATCCCAATTTCGCAAATAGACTTTATCCAACGTTTTCACTTAAAAAAATACTAACTCAAATAACACTGCTTTTATTTCGCATCAATATTTACTCATGTAACCAAAAAGACGAATAATTCAAGTGTCTCTATAAATACCCTCGATATTCATTTTACATTTCAATAGCTGTCTGCTGGTATGAGTAAAAAATGCATCAGAGGAGTACGAGATTGAGGAGGGAGGCATTATTGTCCTTCAGGTACGAGGACATTTAGATGAACCAGGGTCTGAGGGGAATAATAAGGAGAAAGACAAAAAACATACGGATGAAAGGGAAACTTCGGTTGATCAGAAAAGGAAGGCGACCAAAAATATAGCTCGGAAATACAATTCTCATTTGGATTACTTTCATCCTATTTCTCTAGGGAAAAAGAAGTTTACTTTGGATAACGCTGCGCCATTGCAAGTGCTCTCATGTGACAAGAGACGTACAAACTTCCTGGGGTTCACAAGGGATTCCATGGAGTGCATGCTTCGTTCTATCCTTGTATCGAGGAAGGCGTCGGCGAACTCCTTGGCGATGGGCCTCATGTCTAATAGAAGAGACCCGTTCACTAATCTCCCCGACTTAGACCTCCTTGACCTCCTCCTCCACCAGTTCGGAGTCACCGACACTGCTCTGGAGTATAACATTGCTACTCAGCCTGGACCTAATGATCCTGGATACGGGGGCGGAAGGGGAAGAGGAAAACAGGGAGGAGAGGGGCGCGAAAGGGAGAGGGAGGGAGGGAGGGGGGGAGAGAGAGCGGGATAGTGATGGAAGGAGAGACCGTTCCATCAGAGATGAAGACAGTTATGCTCATGGGTATGGAGTGGAGATGAGTTCTCTCGGGGCCAGTCGAGCGAGAGGAGTGGATGAGAGTGAAGCGAGGACAGGGAGAGGGGCCGGAGTAGGGGGAGCAGGGGTAGCCAAGCGGGAGGATGAACCGATAGAACCTGTGAGCAGGAGGGAGATGGAGAAGAGAATGCTGTTGGCGATGCGTGAGAGGGAGAGGAAGAGCTGGATGAACGCATGCGTGAGTTGGAGCGTCAGAGAAGAGGAGCAGGAGGATTGACAAGACAGTCAGGAATCCTTCTGTATCAACACTCTACCGAAAAGACAAGTGGTAGGGCATATCCCACAGTCACACTGTGACTAACTCATGCTCACACACACCGATACGCATCCATACCTTCTCTTATATTCGAAGAGACCTCCACGCGCATACTTATGCACTGCACACTTCCACACTCATGCACACACACAAGCACACACGCACACACAGGCACTCATGAATGCACGCGCACATAAGCTCACATTCATTCATTGATTTACTCACATCCACATACACACACCCTTGCGCTGTCACCTATATTTTCTTTGAATTATCTGCTTTTGAATACGAGCGCTAGTATTTCCCTTTACTTGCCACCTTGCTGTGTCTCTTTTTGCCTCAATATCCCTCTCGAGATTCCCTCGACAAATTCCCTAACCTCCCCCTATCCTCTTCTTTATCTTCCCTATATGTGTATGCCACTTCTTCTCCCCCTCCTCCCCTCCCCTCCCCTCTCCCCTCCCCTCTCCCCTCCCCTCCCCTCTCCCCTTCCCTCTCTCTCTCGCTCTCTGCTTCAGTCACAATCGCAGTGAGGGTGCGTATGCTGATTTTATCCCTCTTCTGCTTCTTCATCATCGACCTGGCGCTCATCATCTCTATCTTGGCACGTACGTAATACCCCACGCATCACTTATCCTCATCGCCTAACCGGACTTCTTTCTTCACCTTCTCTTCACCTTCTCTTCACCTTCTCTTCATCTTCTCACCTTTCTCTATGCCCACTTTACGTTCTTGATACTAATTATTCGTTTCTCGATTTTTGTTGTCTGTTCGCCTTCTTGCACTTGGTGCTCTCCGCCCTTCTACTCCCCACTATCTCTCTTCTCCACTCCATCCCAACCCCTGTGTTTTTGTGTTAACGCGATCTCTCTCCCTTTTCCCGATGCTTCTCTCCCTCCACATCTTCCCTTATCTCTTTCCCTTTGGCTTCCACAGTGGACAACTGGGCATCGGGAGATCGTGCGCTGATAAACAAACTGATGTTCGTAATGAACCTAATGCTTCTGTTATCTCTTCTCGTCTCAGTGAGACTGCGAGATCTCTTCTGGATGCAAGTGGGGTCGGTCATCTGCATCTTCTGCTGCGTCGTCTGCGTCTTTCTCTGCACAACTGCGAAGCAGCTAATCCACTGCATTGTTCTTTTCATCATTTTCTTCCTAGTCTCGCAAATCAGATCCTCGCTGGATCCAGTGTGGTTCAGAATTGCATAGTGATAGTGCGATGCCTAGTCTAGTGGGTTCCTGATCGCCCAATGTGCAATCCCTTCTCTCATTGACCCCCTGTCGTTGTACATAGATGATGCTCATGCTCTTATTCGTTCCTCTTTTACTCTTTATGCTTAACACTTTTCAAATTTTATTCCTACTTTTTTTTCAGCAACCCCAGTTCATTCGTTTTCATTCTGCCCGTGAGCTTGTTAGTGCACACTCATTCATTCAAACGCCAGTATTGTGTGTGTGTGATATAACTCACACATCGGTATTTGTTCCCTGGTTGTTCACTTGTTTTCTTTGTTTATTGGCCCTTTCATCCCTTCTAACTCGGTATCATTATCTGTAGATCTATCTCATCGTCAATTATCACGCTACACGTTTTTTTGATTAACTTTTATGTTTCTTTCTTTTACACCTGCTTAAATGTTTTTCCGTTTCGCACTTGCTTAATGTTTCTTTCTTTTACACTTTACTTCCCCTGCTTAACCGTTTCGAACGTATCATTCATTTCCCTATCCCAAAATAACTGTATATTATTAATCATATATTCGCATCCGCACTGTGCTCATCATGCATGCGCCCCATAACCCTATCCTTGTTTAAACATATCTGTTCTCTTCTTTTCTTGTTACCTCCCACCGCTTCTCTGGACAGCCCCATTTATCTGGATTTTATTCCTAGTAAAAATTCATTTTATTTCTACTTTCAACGCATTAGCAAACCCGAAACTATTACTCAGGAGAAAACAAAGAATATTTCGTTTCATCTACTTGATTCGGGTGTGATGCGTTCATGCTATACACGTATACTCGCATGAATGCTACGCTCGAAAGGAGTTACCGTCACCACATATATTGCAGGCATGAACTCCATACACTGCGTGCATGCACTTCACCAGATACTGCACATATGCACCGTGACAGACCTTCATCTCAACAGTCCTTCCTTTTCCGCCTCGCCTGGATGGTCGCGGATGAATTTCTCGAGTAAAGGTTTGTTTCTGTGTCTGACGAAAGATACGACGAAGGCAGGGTAGGATTGGTTGTCGTGGAGAGAGACATAGATTTTGGGCTTTGACACGCTATCGACGAAGGAGTCGATAACGGACCTGGACTTGTCTTTGTCTTTGCCTTCCCTAACTGCCCTCTGAGCCTCCGCCAACGTGTGGTCCTGACTGCCTTTGATACAGTGCCCAGTCGTTACGTAACACAAGAGCATCTTCTCCACTCCCCTGCTATCTGGCTCAGTATAATCCATAGAGTACTTTGCGTTCGAGGCAAAGTAACACCCCTTTCCATACAGAGCTGTGTAGGTGAAGTCTCTCTTGAACCCGTGATCGACGATGCTGCGGACCCCTTCGTCTGTACTTCCGTGCCACAAAAGCATATCTCTCGCTCCGCAACGCTTTTCCACCTCAAAACGGTTGAAGACGTAGAGGAAGTAGGAGAAAGGGGACATCACGTACTCTATCTTTCTGATTTCGATTGCTCGGGAAGGGACCCCTCCTCCGTCTCGGTCGATCGAGAGGAAGAAGAGGCGACTGATGTTATCATATTCCCTTGAGAATCTACTCAGTTGATGAATTGAAGATGACACGGAGACATGCTCGAGGGTGGGCCAGTAACGAGGACTGTGGAAGGGTGGAGGAAAGTGGGATGAAAGGAGGGGAAAGGGGGATTGAGAGGGAGGAGCATTGGGTGAGAAATATGCTGGTTAGTTGTGTGACATACACATACAAGTAATGGAGTAAACCGTGTTAGGGATTTTGCACATCGATACAGAAGCACACACACACACTCACACATACACGCATACGTATATCTACAAACATCATACACATACAAATGCATATAATTCAGTGCACATAGATTGCCTATCGATAGAGATGTTTGTTCAGACACGAAACGGTTGGGCGACATATCAATGATACATATGCACGTATACACATACACACATATACACTCATTCATACTCACATTGGAAATTCCAGGTTGAAACCGAAAGAGGAGGAGGAGGTGGACGAGGATGAAGAGGAGGAGGATGAGAGGGACAAGAGGGACTGTGGAGTGAGACCTATGACTCCGAGGGCGAAGGAGAGGCTTACGTTGAATTTCTTTGCCATGAAATCCAGCAAATCAATCTGCAAAAGATATGAGAGAAGTGGGGGAAAAACGAAAAATGGGAGAGAGAGGAGAAGCGGGAGGTAGGGGCAGATATATATGGAGATGGGGGGTGTGAGAGGTGGGGAGGTGGAGAGGTGCGGAGGTGGGGAGGTGGGAAGGTAGGGAGGTAGAGGGACAAGATGACGAGGAAGGCATGGTATCAAAACAAAGAGAAGTAGAGAGCAAGGTATATTCATATCAGAGTAAGTATGAACATAACACATAGAAAGAGACAGAGAGAGAAAAATTAAACGGATTAAAAGACAAGAAGCAAGAAATAGATGCTATATATATATATATATATATACAAGTAGTTGTGCGTCATATATGTATACAAGATGCACACTGATGAGGGCCATGGGGCGTAGCATGTATATCATGCGCAATGACCGAGTCGTCGGTGTACGAATAATATCATACGATGATGCAATCTATCGTCAAAGATACGAGTGATGAGACCTATAATGTCGAATACGAGATATGCGAGCCGAACATCCACTAGGGCAATGAAAGACATGCAGGGGTGTACGTTCCATGTTCATGGCCATGCATTGAGACAGCCTTCGTGTGAGTTACCTGTGCCTGAGATTTTGTTGTTGATTAGGGCTAAGACGGACGAAACGAGGAGGAGAATATGTTGAAGAGAAAGGTCACACCAAGAAGGTCTCCAGCTAAAGCAAAAGCCTCCAGGGGGAGCGCACAAGGGAAGGAGCACACAGGGGAGAGGAGTGTGTATGAGGAGGATGAAGAGGAGGATGAGGAAGAAGAGGAAGAAAAAGGAGGAGAAGAGAAAGAGGAAGAGGAGGGTTTTCTCTCTTTTAATTCCCCAAGAAGAGCTCCAGACTCTGAGCTTCTATGGATTGGCGTGGAAGAAGAGAAGAAGAAGAAGAGGAAGATGTGAGGAGGAGGAGGAGGAGGAGGAGGAGTAATAGGGAGGAAGGGTAGGAGGCGCTGGCAGGGGATATCTCAGAGAGGTCAGATGGAATTATGGAGCAAGAAGCGAAGAGCGATTTGGCTTTATGTGGAAATATCCATAAATATCTATACCACAAGGAAGAAGAGAAACTGAAGTGCCTGGGAAAGATGGGGGTGTCCACAGAGAAGAGGAGGAGGAGAGAGAAGAGGAGGGAGAGGGGAAGGAGAGGAGGCAGAGATAGAAGGAGAAGGAGAATGAGAAGGGGGAAGGGGAAGGGAAAGGGGAAGGAGAAGGAGAAGGGGAAGGGGAAGGTGGAAGTAGAGATGCGGAGAGGGATAAGGGACGATTCTGAAAGAAGAGAACGATCTTTTCTTCCTTTCTCCCTTTTGAGTCCCGACCCCCTTCCCCTTATTTCCTTCATATTTCCTCTTCCCCTCCCCTTAGCTCCGCCATTCCTGCCCCTTTCTTCTCCTTCTCCCTCGATCTGCCCTCCCTCTCCATCCCTCACTTTCTCATTTTGAAAGCTAATGGGACACTCAATCAGAACGGATTTCACCCACTTGCCACCGCTCACCCCCACTTCCACTCCCTTTCGCCTTCCTCTCTTGCCTATCTCCCCTTCATTTCCTTCCCTTCCTCTCCCCCTTCGCTATACCCCTCTTCCTCCCTCTCTCTCCTCTCTTTCTCTGCTTCTTCCCTGGCTTTCTTCCAAACAATGAAGAGGGACGAGATGGACACACGACTCAATACGACCCACTTTTCTTTCTTTTCCTTCGCCTCTGCAGCTCCTTCATCGCCATCTATCTTTTCCTCCTCCGTCTTTTCTTTTCCCTCTGCGCTCTTGTTCATCGTGCCCTCGTCCTCTGCGCCTTCCCCACTCCCTCTTCTCCCTCCCTCTTCATCCCCACTCTCCTGTGTTCTTCCCCTCACCGCCTCTTTCCCTTTCCCCTTCCCTTCCCTCCCCTTCTCTCCCCTGCCCTCCTCACCAGTCAGAACACCAATGCCCGATAACTCATCTCTTTTTCTTCTCTTCCGTCTCTCGCACTTCACTCGCTCCTTCTTTCCCCGTTTCTTTTTTCCTTCCCCTCCCTCCTCCCTCCACATCCCTTCCCCCTTCTTTTTCGTCCTCCACCCGTTTGCCCCAAGCGTCTCCCTTTGTTCCTCTCTCCCATTATCGAGGGATAAAATATCTGATTCGTTGGAAAGAAAGGAGGAAAAAGAACTGTCGTCAGATGAAAATAATATCTTCTTCTTCTTACGAAGGGCTTTGGATGTGGAGGAGGAGGATATGGGGGAGGATGAGGAGGAAGAAGAGGAGAACGACGAGGAGGAAGAGGAGGATGACAAGGAGGAAGAGGAGGAAGAGGAGGATGACAAGGAGGAAGAGGAGGAAGAGGAGGATGACAAGGAGGAAGAGGAGGAAGAGGATGATGAGGAGGAGGAGGAGGAGAAAGAGGAGGAGGAGGACGATGAGGTTGAGAGAGGGAAGAGAGGACCATCAGAGTCCAAAAAAGAATCGAAGGACATATCCTCCGAGAAAACAATCTTCTTCTTCTTCTTCGAGTTCATGTTCTTCTTCTCCTCCCCTCCTCCTGCTTCTCCTACCGCTCCCTCCACTCCTCCCCCTTTATTCCCCTCCCCCTTCCGCTTTCCTTTCTCCCTCTTCCCTTTCCCCTTCTTTCCCTTGTATCGTTGCTTCTTGATTCGAATTGATCTCTCCTTTAGCTACTTCCCTATCTCTCCCGTTCTTCTCCTTCTCCCCATTCTGCTCATTCTCCTTTACCCCCTTCTTTTCCCTCTTCTCCTTCTTCTCCTTCTTCTCCCCCTTTTCGTACTTCACCCCATTGCCTTCTTTCTTTCCACTCCCTTTCAATTGATCAGTGCTGTTTCCAAAGAGAGAGGAGAGGTCATCGTCATCGTCTCCTAAGAAGGATGAGAAGGAGGAGTAAGAGGAGGATGACGATGATGAGGTTGATGAGGAGGTTGATGATGAGGTTGATGATGAGGTTGATGATGAGGTTGATGATGAGGTTGATGATGAGGCCGGGGAAGATACAGAAGCTATAGCGGAAAAGGGGAGGGGAATGGGGCGTAGATGGAGAGGTAGAGAAGAGGGAAGAGACGGGAGATAGGAGAGGAGAAGCGAGAGGAGAGGACTGGCGGGGTTCCGATTCCCCCCTGCCGACTTCTCCCTTCGTTCCCTGTTCTTTCCTTTCTTGTTCGTTTTCTTTTCCTTCTTTTTCTCGTCCCCTCTCTTCTCCCCCACTTCCTTTTCCTTCTTCTACGATTCCTTTCCTTTCCTCTCCACTTTCTTCCGCTTCCTCTCTGCTTTCGTCCCCTTCGTCTTCGCTCTCTTCGTCTAGTGCTTCGAGAACCCATCCAGACGCAGGGGGGAGGAAAGGGGGAACGCGAGAGAGTAGGAGGAGGGAGAAATAGAAGTTTCAGGGAAAGAAAAGGACAGCACACAACCACCTAATAATGAGGAGGTGGGGGCGGAGGAAGCGGACGAGCAAGAGGAGGAAGGGGAGGCCAAGGGAGAGGGGGAGGAGGAGGAGGAGGAGGGAGGATGGCAAGGGTAGTGTTGACTGAACTGATTTTTCTCCATACGAATATGCACTGTGTTCACTCCCCTTCGTCTTCCTCTTCACTTTCCATGAAAAACAATCAAGGGAACTAAGAGAAGGGGGAGAAGAGGAAGAGGAAGAGGAAGGGGAAGAGAAAGAAGAAGAGGAAGAAGAGGGGAGACTAGAGGTAGTAATCTGCGTTAGTGAATGGTTGAACAGCTCAGAATGGTCCAAGAGGAAGGGAAAAAAAGGCAGATTTCCTCCAGCAGTCATCAAGTGGTGCACTATGCCCAACCCTCCACTTACAACCACACCCCCCTCTCCACCTTCCCGCTCCACCTTCCATTCTTTTTTCCGTTTCCCTTTCATTCCCCTTCCCCTTTCCCCTCGCCTTTCCCTACTCTCTTCTATTCCACTCTTTCTCTTTCCAGTGAAAGAGACCGAGGAAGAAGACCTCTTGTGCCCTCCTCCGATATCGACCAGTGTCCAACTGATTTCTGGTTCCCTCTCCACATCTGCCTCTCCTTCTCCTTCCACCCCTCTGCCTACATCTCTTCCCCTTCCCACTGCCTTTCCCTCCGTCCCCTCCCTCGCATCTCTTTGCGTTGAAGAGGAAGAGAGGAGCGAGGAAGGAGGGGAGGAGCGGAGAGAAGAAGAAAGGGAAGGGTAGAAAGAGGAGAGGGGGGTAGAAAGAAGAGAGGGGGGGCAGAAAGAGGGCGAGGTGGACCTAAAAGAAGAGAGCCCAATGGTTCTATCAACGAGTGAGTCCAAGTACTCAAGTTCCTTGCCCTTCTCCACCATACCCACCCCCTCACAGCTCCCTTTCCTCCCCCTCCCCCTCTCCCTTCCCCAAACAACCCAGTATCGCGTACCCACATTCCCATACCTTCACCCTGACTCTCGATCTTCCTTCCCTTCCCCTTCCCCTTCCCCTTCCTTTCCCTCCCCCTTCCCCACCTCTCTTTCTCTCCCTCTCACCTTTTCTTTGTCTCTTTTCTTTGGCTCTCCCCTCGCCTTCCCTCCCAACGCCCTGATTATCCTCTTCCCCCACCCCTAATATTTTCATTATGTCCCTCTTGATGATATCCTTCACTTCGGAAACACGGGCAATGACATCCGATGATGGAGAACACGATGCTGATGACGGCGATGACGAGGAGAAAGGGGAGGACGGGGAAGAGGAGATGTAGGAGGATGCAGGAGACTGAGTCATTTTTTTCAGAGCGATGAACTTGAAGGCATTGCTTTTAAGAAAGGCTAAAACAACGGAGTAGATAGAAAAGGCGATTGAGAGGTTCACAGAGAGAGCGGGTGAAGAGGGGGACGAGCTGTAGGCATCGAGCGATAAAGGGGAGGGGGAGGAGGAAGAGAGGAGGGGTGGTGAGGGGGAGGAAGGAAAAATGCTTCGAGCGAGAGAAGAGAGGGCTGACGACGGGGAGGTAGAGGGGAGGAAGGAAGAGCGAGGGGAATGAAGGGATAGGGGGACGAGGGCGGAGGAGGACACGAGGCGCAGGGCATTGGAAAGATAAAGAGATTCTATGAAGGAGGACACCTCCCCTCCCTCCTCCTCAGCCCCCATTTGGCACAGGCAGAAACTAACTCCGATATGGGAGTCACTCTTAGTGTACGAGGAACGGAAGAAGAAGAAGAGGAGGAGGAGGAGGAGGAGGAGGAAGCGGCAGAGGAAGACGAAGACGAGGTGGATACGGAGGATGCGGTGGAAGGAGAAGATAGAGTGGTAGTCACACTTGGAAGGAACAGTTCAAATTGAGAATGAGACACTTGTGTTTGGACCGCGACAGAAGACAAGAACGAGGACAGGCACTGGGGGTCGAGGGGGAGAGGAGGAGGAGGAGGGAGGTAGAAGAAGAGGGGAAGAAAGGGGAGGGAGAAAGGAGAGGGAGAAAGAAGAGGAGCAAAGTAAGGAAGGAGAGAAGAGAGGAGAAGAGAGGAGAAGAGAAGAGAGGAATGAAGATAGGGGAAAATACAGTGTTATTAATGGGAGAATCGTTTTGTTAGAAGAAGGGAGGTACACGAAAGAGAAGGAGAGTAACAAACAAAGGCACGGATATACAGTAGGGAAGAAAAAGAATGAATGCGATAGGAACACGACATTAGGGCAAAGAATATGATGGAGAAAAAGAACGAAGGATAAAAGAGAGAACTTAATGGTACGAAGGAGAGGGGGAAAGTAAAGAAAAAAGAAGCGGATATGGGACGTACATCTAGAGTGAGAAGGAACGAAAGGGAGGAGGAGGAGGAGAGAGAGAGGGGGCTGGAGGAGGGCGGGAAGAAAGAAAGAGGGGAAGGATCAGAGGAGTGAGAGAGAGGGGGGAGAGAGGCAGAAGAGAGAGTCGAGGGAGCGGAGAGAGAGAGGGACGATGCTCTGGTCGAAAGAGGGACAAAGAGAGAGGGGGAGAGGAGAGGGGGATGGCGCGTGCTTGGACAGGAGCGGAGCGGGGGAAGAGGAAGGTCTCTGCGAAGGAAAGGGAGCTGTCAAGTGAGGAAACCCCTTCGATTCGCAACCCCTCACTTAGAGATTCAGACGAGTCCTCTCCTTTCCCCTCTCTTCTACTCCCACTCCCACTCCCACTCCCACCCCAGCTCCTTCCCGCAGCTGGATCCTTCGCATCCTTTCTTTCCTTGTTATCTTCTTCCTTCTTCTCCCCACCCCTTTCTGCGTTCTTATTATCAGTTCTTTCCCCCTGCGCTCTCTCTCCCTTTCGCGACCACCTCCATCGCTTTCCTTCGTTTTTCAATCGAATCGTCTGCCCATTCGAACCCCTTTCCCTCCGCTCTTGTTTCCCCTTTCCCTCGTCCCTACCCACTGTCCCTACCTCTCCCGCTCTCCCTGCCCTTTCCACGTAAACTAGTTCCACTTCCCCTCCCCACTTCTTCCCTATCTCCGTCTCACTTAGAAGAGCAGCGTTCGCAGAGGAGCAGGAAAGGGAGAGGGGCAAGGAGGGAAGTGACGAGGAAGATGATGATGAGGAGAATGAATGTGAGCCAGAGGAGGACAGAGGAGAGTAGGATGAGGGAGAGGACGAGGAGGAGGAAGCGTGAGAGGGAGAGGGAGATGGCTGCTTGCTAGCTTTGGCTACGATCTTGGCCAGCTTATAAGCGATAGAGTAGTGTTTAGACGAATCGAGGAAGGAGGAAGAGAGTGAAACGAGAGAGAATGACGGGTAGAAGGAGGCAGAGAAGGGGGAGTAAGAGGGGGGAGAGCCGTAGAAGGGAAGTCGGGGGCGGAGGAGAGGGGATCTTCCGGTCGAAGTTGGGACGAAAAGAGAGGAAGAAGGAGCAAGAGCAGAGGAAGAGGAAGAAGAAGAAGAAGAATAGGGAATGGATGAGGTCGTAGATGATGAATAAGGGGTCAAGGAGGAAGAGGAAGAGGAAGAGGAAGAGGAGGTTGAGGAGGAGGAGGCAGGAAGTACAGATGACGAGGAAGAAGAGAGTGAGGAAAGAGAGGGCGCAAAGGGAGGGAGAGGAGAGGTGTATAGCAGAAATGACGTCAGAGCTTCTGTAACTCTGTTTCTTTTTCTCACTGAAGAGGAGGAAAGCGCGAAGGAGGAGGAGGAGAAGGGGGAGAGGGGGGAGACGGAGAGGGCAGAGTGGAGATAGAGAAAGGTAGCCACGGGAGAAGATAATAGGGAGGCGGAGGGACCTAGGGCGTCCTCGAGACAAGAGAGGACTAGAGAGACGAAGGAGGAAAAGGGGGGAAGGGAAGAAGAGGGAGAGAGGGAGGGGAGGAGGATGTAGAAGAAAAAGAGAAAGAAGAAGGTGATTTACTACGAGAACGAGCAAGTATTTGTTTTTGTTTTCCTCTATTCCAGATCGATTGAAGTAAAGACGGGTGAGAAGATGATGGGGTGGAGGCAGAGGAGGCGGAAGAGGCGGAGGAGGAAGAGAAGGGAGAAGATGAGAAGGGAGAAGGCGAGGGTTTATACGAGAGAAGAGAAGGAGGGAATGGTGAGGGTGGAGGGAGTGAGTTCGATATAGTGTGGAGCGGAGGGGCGAAGGAAGATACAATATCGGAGATAGAGAGAAGGGAGAAGGAGGAGCGAGTGGAGAGGGAGGAGGCAATGAGGGAGGAGAGGGAGGGGGAGAGGACATTAGGAATCTTGTCTTTCAGTGTGACGGAGCAATGAAGAAGAGATGCGAATACAGAGGGACAAAGGGGAGAGGAAGGGGTGGGAAAGGGCGGGAGAAGGGGAGGGGAAAGCGAAGACGTTGAAAGGCAGAGGGACACAACGGATCGTGGAAACAGAGGGTGGAAAGGGGACAGTGAGGAGTTGAACTCAGCATACGATCCCCCACTCCCACCTATCTTTCCCACTCCCCCACTCGTCACTCCTCCTATACCAGCCCTTCCTCCCCCTCCTCCTCCTGTGCTCATACTCCCCATTCCCATCGATCCTGCCACCCCTCCATACCTCCTCCCCACCCCAACGACGTTGTTTGCCTGGGTGAAGTGGCCGAAGGGACCGAGACGGGGAAGTACAAACCACCTCTTCTGGTCGACCCCTCTTTCCAACAACCCAGTCTCCTCCTCCACTGCTCTCGCTGTTATCAGCATGTCGCCCTTCTCTCCTCTCTCTCCCCGGTCTCGATCTCCGAACCCTACGTGAGCTTCAACACTTTCTCTTTCTCTGCGTTGGAATCCACTGTGCACGCCTGCTCCCCACGTCATCCCTTTCCTAAAAAATCCACCCGGAGATGAGGAGGAGTAGGCAGAGGAGGTGGGAGAGGAGGAGGAAGAGGGAGAAGAGGAGGAGGACAAGAGGGAAGAGGAGGACGTCGACAAAGCTGATGGCGCGGCGTGTATTTGCTGAATGATCGAATGCGTTACGTCACTTTCCCTTTGCTTCTGCCTCAGCTTCTCGTCGTAGAAGGGTTCTATATCATTCTGAATAAACTCTCTGTCTTCAAATATCCCCGTAGATATTTTTCTCGTAGTGACCCACACACATAGGATAGAAACTGTTGCTCCGATGCCTCCGTCCTCTTCCCCTCCCCACTCTCTCCTTTCCCTCCGCCTGTCTTTGTGCTTGTCTCCATCTCTCTGCCTCTCTTTCTCCCTCTGCCTCTGCCTCTCATCCGTATTCATCCAATGGGACCCCTTCCCTTCTACTTCGCCGATGCAAGACTCCAACACATGCACTGCCTTATCATCAGACTCACTCCCCTCCTCCTCTTCCCCCTCTTCGCTCAAAAGACCCCTTCCTCCGCACTCATATTCTCCCTTCCCGTCTTTCTCTCTTCCTCCTTTCCTCCTTTCCTCTCCTTTACCCTTCCCCTTCCACCCTCTTTCTCTTGCACTCACTATCTTTCTCCCTCCGCTCCTTCCCTTTCCTTCTTCTCCATGCACTGCTCCCTTGAGTCCAATCCCGACTACCTCGTCCGCATCACCACCGCCCCCTCCCATATGGCTCTTCCCCTCTACTCCCACTCCTGCGGTACCTAATAAAACCTCTTGCTCCCTCGCCCTCTCCCTCTCACCCTCACCACTCTCCTCTCGCTTCTCGTCTACTGCTTCGAATAGAGTGAACCCAGTCGAGATGCTGAGTTTGGAGTCAAATCCCAGGTGTTCTGTGCTCTGGATAGCACCCACTAGTTCTTGATTGAGATACACCCCCATTGATTGTGACGGGGCATCCACCATCACGCATACTGTATACCACCCTCCTGCCTTCACGTGGGCATAAAGCAGCGCAGTCGCACCGATGCACAAGCACCCATTCGTGTCTATTGTGACCAGGGGCATCAAAGCGTTCTTTCCTCTGGAAGATGAGCTGGGTGCGGGGGAGGACGGAGGGATCGGGGAAGGGATGGGCTTGAAAAGAAAGAGTCTCTTTGAGGGAGAAGTAGACAAACGAAAGGTCACTGAGATAGAATAAGAGTGCAGAGGGTAACACGACAATGTAGCCAACGGATTGTGCAGCTCCAAACTAGACGCAACTCGTTGAACCTTTCTAGATTCACTTTGCTTGTAGGACGAAGGGGGATACGCAAGCACACCCCCATTGCTTTCTAGTGATCCTCGCAGAATAGCTATCGAATAAGCCTCGCTCTTCAAAGACCCCTTCACTATGTACGGGGAATTCTCGTCAGTCACTTGAAAATCTCCACATTCGAGGTATTCTAGCGGCTCATTTTTGCGGATTGCACTTCTGCACCCTTTTAGTAGTAAATTTGGTTGATTATGACCACATCTGAAGTCGACTAGCAGGTCAGCCGAACCTATTTCAGGAATTACAGAAGTAGCCATCAAACAAATCCCGCCTTATTAATCTTCCAGTTCACTGCACAATTAAGTCTACACTGTGTCGATATTAAACCAGTGTTACTCGCTATACTTGTATTTTTCCTTTTACACGTAGAATACGAAAAAATCAGCTCACGAAAGTTACTCATTTTTCTATTTTAATGCGACTTAAATTTATTGAACATGTACAACATTTCTAAAAAACAGTATTATTCGATAATGTATACTTGATTTTGCGTGCTGTAAATACAATTTTATTGGATAAACACCAAGATTGATTTTGAAACTCGTTTGTTTCACATAAATTGCGTTTCGAACAGTTCAGAGAACTCGCCGGAGGCTCATTTCCCGTTTTACGTTGCGGTGAAAAAAAAAATAGATAATTAATTTCTCATAGATCTACGATCAAAGACATTCGTTCATCGAAAACGCAACTATCGTATTTTACTATAGAACATTTAAATTTACACACAATTATACTGTTTTTTGAATAATACAGAAATGCTTGCACGAAGTCAAAATACCGAATAGTGCCGAAGGAAACTATTTTAATACCCTTCATTTTCACACCACACTAGCACACAAGCTTACACACACTTGATCACTAAGACTTTGCGCAACATCAACCTTTACACCAGCCATATGCTTCACAGAAAAATGCATTCTCTCTCCCACATTTTCTTGGTTTTTTCGGAGCAATTGAATCTTGGGATTTTTTCTGTTGCTTGCTATATTTGTAGGGAAGGCGACGTAGACTATTGCCCTTCTTAAATTCTGCTGAAATAATGTATTATTGCTTGCCATACGTGGGTTGAAACATCACAGAAATATATCATGATCGACTTAATAACGATTTATGCTCTATTCCGTTATTTGTACAGGAAGAAAATGCGTTCGGCTGTTCGTCGTGCTGTTCCTCTTGCTAGATCTTTTAGCACTGCTGCTCCCTCTGCTGCTTCTGCTTCTTCTGTTAAGCAGTTCAAGATCTACCGGTAAGTCATTCTAGAGAGTTCAATTTTCCTTGATTGTTTTCGTAGTCCGTTGTTTGAAAGTCAAACAGACTGTCTCAGCATGTGTTCCGTAGCTTAACGTACATCAAAATTGAAGACATACGATCCCTACGTGGGTGAACATTTCGTCGAATGACACTGACAAGTGAACGTCATTCTTTCTTTCTATGTTTGACAGTTGGAACCCTGAGACTGACGATGCTCCCAGAGTTGACACCTTCGAGGTTGACACTAAGCAGTGTGGACCCATGGTCTTGGACGCCTTGATCAAGATCAAGAACGAGCAGGACTCTTCCGTCACCTTCAGAAGGTATATATGCTTACTTGTATCATATGCACTCTATCGATATTGTGCTATTATTTGCACTGTTATATTTTTTATTTTTTTCGTTTTGTCAAGCTTCTTTTTTTTTTTTTTTTTTTCTAACCAGTTTGAAACTTTGTTGGAACTTCCTACTCATTTTCATTGCTCAAACTAATTGATGCACCCATCACAACATCCCTCTCCCATCGGCTGTAACACCAATGCTCTGTCTATGATGCATTTGACACATGAATCTACTACATGACATCTGTGTGTTGACAATTATTGTTATTCCGGTTGGCTCTTCACACGCTTCCTTCCCTTGTTTCCTTCAACTGGTGTCTTCGCCCTTTCTCCCCTCCCCATCCCTTCTTTGCTGTCTCAATCCCCATCGAAACCCATCTATCTTTTCTCTCCTCTCCTTCTGATGATACATATTTCTTCAAAACTGGATCTCTTTTCGCATTCCCCCATTTCATTCCGTTTCCCCTTACATCCTTTTGCCATCATATTGCTCGCTATCCATCTCTCCTCCCTACCACCTCCTCGTACCTCTGCTGTTTCGGTCTGCACCCCGCCTGTGTTGGAACAGATCTTGCCGTGAGGGAATCTGTGGATCTTGTGCCATGAACATCAACGGAACCAACACCCTTGCTTGTCTCTGCAACATTCCCAAGGACGACAAGGCTGTCGCCGTGTTCCCCTTCCCCACATGCCCGTCGTGCGTGACCTCGTCCCCGACCTCAACCTCTTCTACGACCAGTACAAGTCTATCAAGCCCTACCTCCAGGCTCCCCCCAAGGACTCCAACACCGAGTACTTCCAGTCCAAGGAGGACCGTGCTAAGCTCGACGGACTCTACGAGTGTATCCTCTGTGCTTGTTGCCAGACCTCTTGTCCCTCCTACTGGTGGAACGGAGACAAGTACCTCGGACCCTCCGTCCTTCTCCAGGCTTACCGTTGGATCGCTGACTCGAGAGACACCGCCACCGAGGAGCGTCTCGCTTTCGTAAACGACCAGTGGAAGCTGTACAGATGCAAGGCCATCTTCAACTGTACCACTGTCTGCCCCAAGCACCTCAACCCCGCCAAGGCCATCCACGAGATCAAGTCTATCATCCTCAAGAACCACTAAGCGTGTCACCTTGCGTTGGTTATATAGACTACTTGGTCTCTAACCTCGCTTCCCCTTACCCACCGTTCCTTTACCCCTCCCCTCGCCATTGCCATCCCTTCTCTCTCTCTCATTGTGAAACAGAGAAGAAGCAGCAGAGCGAGAGTATTACACACTAGATATTATTACACGCGACTTGGGCTGTGTGTGTTTTGAACTATCTCTCCGGGGGCTCCTCCGCCCCCTTTCTCCCCTCCCGCCCCTTCGCTGGCACAGACTGCCAACCCTATGCTCTAGATTCCATTCTTCTCCCCTTCATTTGTGTTTTGTAACTTTAAAAATAATTCCTTTTTAGCTATACTGCTTCCGACAGCTCTGTTGCCTTCTGCTTGTTTGTTTATTTTATTTCATTTTTTTAATAAACATGACTTTAATTATTTATTGAGTTACCAGACGACACACCGAGTAATCTTCGAATGACTCTTGCTTTGATGCGTACACGTGTACAACCGTAACGCATACACGCATATTTATGCATCGACTCATGAACAAAACACCCGTTCAGCATTTCTTCTGTATTAAATTATAACAAACGTTTGTGATGACAACCATCCCTCACACACTGACGTCGACACAGTAGGGAGTCATTTCAACACGAGTATTCTTTAAGGTATAATGACGCATTTGTTCAGCATTAGTCAGACTTGAGCCTTCTGTAGAACTCCCCTAGATCGTCTTGATCGTTGTTTTCGTCCGAGAGGGAAGATTGCTGACTCAGGCTCTGGGGCATGTGGTGGCGATGGCCATGCCTAGCAGCGTTCTTTGCGGCCTTCCTCTCCTCTTTCTCCCTCTTTGCTTCCTCCATGGCTGCGTGAAGGTCGGCTTGGTCCTTCGCACAACCTCTGAACATGTTACGGAAACTCTTAAGAACGTCCTTGAACTTGGAAATCCAGGAGAAAGAGGCAGTGTCTTCGATGCTTGGGTAGGGGGACTTTGGAATAACTAGGTCCAACAAGGGAATGCTTCTCAGGATCATAAACACTGAACCAAGCAGGAAGTCAAAGTCCTAGGGAAAGGGAGTACATGTTTTGACACGTGCATATATGCACATACGTATATGGAAATAAAATGATTAGTGCACGGGTAGACGAGAGAGGGATCGACGCATGCCCTTGTCTCAACTAGTGGAGGCGCATCGGAAAATAACACACACAATATTATGCAGCGATACGATATCTGACGGATATTATATATGCATGATCAATGAATGATCTGTACTCCATAATACACTTTTCCTTTTGCTCAATGAGGGGGGATACGTATCTGTCATAAAGCACATTCGCTCCTCTGTAGCTGGGCAGTACGCACCACAGCAAAATCACCGTTTTTATCAGGCTATACAGCGGTATCCAGGAAAAAATATAGTCCGAGAGAAAAGAGAACTTGCTGAAGATTATGTAAACCACCCAGTACCCCAACAAATATCTCACGTCTGGGAGAGTAGGGTGTTCCAGGGTCTTGAACGTTAAATACAAGGGAATGCCAAACGATATCAATGGTTCTATCACAACCATTCCCATTCCCCGAATCAAAATCAGATATACTAGTATGGCTAAAAGAACAGCAATATAACGCTTTGAGATTCTGAGTTTGCTTTCTATCTTATTTAGGATAGGGAAGTCGACGAGGTCTTGGTTCAGCTGCACCCACATTTGATCACTCGGAACATCATCTCTCACCAATTCATATTCCACGTTCCCATCTCCGTCTATTTCGTTTCCTAGCTCATCCTCAAATACTTCTTCTATCACAACTTCTTCATTGCTAGACTGAAATTGTTGAAGAGTGTGAGCATCGCTCACTCTTGAATTCGACATTTCAGAACAATTACGACTTGAAGAGGAAGAGCACGCACATCATTTCCAGAGTATGTTAACAAAATATATGTTATATACACGTAGTTAGATTCATTGTATAGAGAAGACTCTTTCTCCCCTATCAGTGGTTCAAAGAGAATGCATAGTGGTGAGACTGGGAGGAAGAAAAAAGTTAAGAAAGGTGGTCATATTTATAAACGGATGATAGAAAAGAACACAAAGGCAACCATTTACAAAAATACCACATTGCACACAAAACATAATTATTAGCTGTGGGGCTTCTAGTGTACCGATCGTTATATTCGACTTTGTGCCTTTCACTGATTACTCAAAGAAAGATGTACCATGCAATTTGAGAAATCTTCTAATGGAAAAGCACACCAACAATACAAGAGAGAAATATGTACTAGTATAAACAAGTTTGATTGTGATCTAGCTTTTCTATTAAATATTGTATTTTTTTGTAACTTTTTTGACTTCAAGATTATTGTTTGTTTTTATGAATATTATTATTCATTTTCTTTTATTGTTCGTAGCACTCACAAGGAGAATTCCCGCCAACATTACTCGTCATCGTTTCTCTTTAATTATCAGACGTAATGTTAACAAAATTCTCTAATTACGATTTATATTTGAATTTCAATGTGGATCTGATTTATGTTGTTCGATACGTTGCTTACTTGTTTGTATTTCTACCCGCATAAGCCAAACTATCAGGCGCCTCTATTTTTCATCAGAAAGAATGCAACATTAGATGGACTCGAGAGGAAACTCACCATCATTCGACTCGGAAGTCCCTTGCTTTGAAGGGTTTGACTGTTCTCAGCTTCTGCAGTGGGAGCCCCAGCCAGTGACGAAGAAAAAAAATTCTAGAAAGAAACAGAATGCATCTAATTTAGTGCTGGCAAGAGATTAGCGACAGCGAAGATGATAGCGGGGAGGAAGCAAGGACGAAATCTCGGAGAAAAGGAAAATAGACAAGCCTACCTCGAAGGGAACAATTAAGACAACGGGAAATAATGGGATAAAGAGCGACGGCGATATGCGAAGTTCGGGTAAATCAACTAAATCTCTATCTCCATCTCCATCGCCATCCTTCGCCTTCCCTATCCCTCCCCTCCCTTCATCCTTGCCTTTCCCCCACCCTCCTCCACCTCCCTCATCTTCGTCTTCCCTCCTGATCCGCCCTTGTCTACCTGTTCTCTGCCTCATACTCCTCCCCTTAGTAAATCATTATCAGTCCCAATAGACCTGCCATCTCTTCCTTCTCTTCCTTCGCTTCCTTCTCTTCCTCCCCTCCCGCCTCTCTCTCCCCTGCCTCTCTCCCCAACCCTCCCTCTTCTCTCACCGATTAGACCCTCTGATACTAACACAATCTTAGTCTCCCTCCTTTCTCTTCTCTCCCTAACGGTTCCCTATACCAAGAGGAGAGCAGCAGAGTGAGGGGAAGCACGGAACTAGCGAGGGAAGGACATGGGAGCAAGAGGAATGGTGACGAAGAGAGCGGGGATCATAGGGAGGGGAAAGGGAGGGGTGATATCGAAAGGGCAGGTGAAATGCAAGCAGGGGGAGGAGCAGAAGAGAGCGAGGAAGAAACAGAAGGTAGAGAGGGAAGGGGGAGTTGAGATAGGGTCTGAAATATCTGTCTCCATAGATCAGATATTTTCACGAAACAAGAAGGGTACACACAAAAAGTCCTTTGTGCAGCCTATTTTCCAATATTTTATGGAGACCGAAACGGAGGGGAGAGAGAGAGGGGAGAGAATACGGGGAGAGAAGAGGGAGTGGGTTATGGAGGGGAAAGAGGAAGAAAGGGATGTGGGAAGGACGAACGGAATAAATGCATAGTAAAGGGAGAAGAGAAAGAGGATGAGGTGGAGAGGGGAGATGTGAAGAAGGAAGAGAGGGGTAGCGGTGGGAGTGAGGGCAGATTCATGGGCATAAGAGTGAATAGGAGTAGTGAGGTGAGAGACAGTGTGAGTGAAAAAGGTGAGGTGTGGAAGGGGAAAGAACAGAGAGAGACGATAACGAAAGGGAAATGGGGGGTGGAGAAGGAGGGAGAAGGGGAGCGAAAGAGAATGAAACAAAATACACCGGGGAGGGAAGGAAAAAGAAGAAGGAAGAGGGGGAGAGGGACATGGAAGAAGAGGGAGAGGAGAAGGGGGAGGGGAAGGGAGAGGGGAAGGGAGAGGGGAAGGGAGAGGAAGAAAGAAATTTGAATATACAACATGCATGGATGAAGTTGTTAGGGAGAAAGGAGAGAGAGAGGGACAGGGAGTCGGACAGAGAGAGGGAGAGGGAGAAGGAGAGAGAGGACATGAGGAAAGGGAAAGGTAGGGGGAGGGGGAGGGGAGGGGAGGGGAAGGGGAAGGGGAAGGATAGATACGGATAGATTAAAGAGAGAGAAAGATAGAGACAAGGAGAGAGGCACGGGTGGGGAAAGGGAGAGGGAGAGGGAGAGGGATTGGCTGGCCTTGAAGGGGACAATTAAAGATATCGATGAAGAAAGAGAGATGGGAGAGGGAGAAAGAGAGAAAGGAGAGGGAGAAGAAGAGGAAAAAGAAGATGCAGAAGGAAAGGAAGAGGGGAGGGGGAGGGGAGGGAGCAGGAAAAGAGAAGTAGACACAAGGAGAAGGCACCACGTGGATGGGTCATTGAAGGAAATACAGAGGTGGGGAAAGAAGAAGGGGGGAGAAGGGGAGCGAGAAAGGGAGAGAGGTAAGGGCGACGGGGCTAGAGGGAGGAAAGAAGAGAGGAAGGAAGATGAAGGAGAGCTGAGTGAGGTTAATGAGAGAAAGGGAGGAGAAGGAGGTTGTTGCGAAGATGATAGGAAAGAAGGGAGGAGAAAAGGAGGAGCACGAGAAGGAGAAGGAGGAGGAAGAAGAGGAGGAGGAAAAAGAGGAGGAAGAGGAGGAGGAGGAAGAGGAGGAAAAAGAGGAGGAAGAGGAGGAGGAGGAAGAGGAGGAAGAGGAAGAGGTGGAAGAGGAAGAGGATGAGGAGGAAGAGGAGGATACAGACGCTGGGAAGGAGAAAACAAAGGAAAGAAGAAGGTCGAATCGGTTACAAAGTCAAAAAATACATGTAGAAGTAGAATAGATGAAGTAGAAGTAGAAGAAGAGGAAGGAGAAGGAGAAGAAGGAGATCAAGAAGAAGAAAGAGACGAAGAAGAAAGAGACGAAGAGAAGGAGGAGAGCAAAGTGACGGAAACGGAAGAGAAAGAGAAAGAAGTAAGAGTCAGTGGTGAAGCAGTCGAAGGTAAAGGATACGAAAGGTCTCACAGCAGGGAAGGAAAGGAGGTCAAAACGGAAGGAGAGAGTGAGGGGGGGCAGAGGGAGGAGACATGGGGAGTAAGCAAAGTATAGAGGGAAGATTGGTCGGAGATAAGGAGTGGGAAGGGGAGGAAAGAGGGGAGGAAAAAGAGGAGCAAGTGAAGGAGGAAGAAAAGAAAGAGCGAGGGAGGAAGAGGAGAGGGAGAAGGATGATAATGACGATGAAGAGGAGGAAGAGGAAGATGGGGAGGAAGAGGGGGAGGATGATGATGAGGAGGAGGAGGAGGAGATGAGTGGTGTGAGAGTGGAGGAGAGAAGAGGGGGTTGGGGAGGAGAGCAGTGGGGATGGGTGGGAGGGAAAGGAGGCGGATCATTCATCCAGCGCATGCATTCGCTTCTCAAAAACAAAAGACTTCTCTTCCCCTCTCCTCCCTTCTCTCTCCTTCGCTCTCTCTGATGCCACGGCACATACACAAACTCACTCTCCCCCTCACTCTTCTCCCTTCCCTCTCTCTCACCTCCTTTCCTCTGGAGAGGAAATACGATCGAACAACCCAGAGCACTGTCTCGTCTTCTCTTTCCTCCTCTTCTTCTTCCCCGTTTCTTTCTTCCCCTCTCTTCTCTCTTCTTCTCTCTTCTTCTTCTCTTACTATTCCTCCCTCCTCTGATTCCATCTTTCCCTAGCCCTTCTTCTTCCTCCCTCCTCCCACCACTCCTCTCCCTCCCACTACTCCCTCTCTCTTTGCGACTCTCTTCCTTTCCTTCCACTGTTCTTGGCTCTTCTCCATTTCCACTGCTCCTCCTCCTCCTCCTCCTCCTTCTCCTCCTGCTTCTCCTCCTGCTCCCTCATCCTTTTTCTTCTTCCCTCGCCTTCTCTCCCTTCTTCGAGAGAGGAGAGATCAGTAGCAACGAAGGAGCGTTTCGAAAAGAGAATACGAGAAGGGGAGGAAGAGGAAGGAAGGGAGAGAACCAAAGACGAGGGTGACTGCAAAAGAAAATGAACTCAGGAGAGAAGAAGGAAGAAAGAGGGGGAGGAAGACAAGAGGGGGGAAAGGAGAGAACTGCGCGGTACGGTGAGGGAGAGAACAGAGAGAGGGGGAGGGGGGGAGAGGAGGGAGGGAGAGAGAGAGGGAGAGAGAGAGGAGGAAGGAGAGAGAAAAGGGAGAGAAAAGAGGAGGAGGAGAAGGAGGAGGAAGGGCAAAGGGAAGGAGATTGGGAGAGGAAGAGGAGGAGAAAGAGAAAAAGGAGGATGGGCTCAAAGTTTCATCAAAAAACATCACAGAAAGAGATATTTCCAAATGAGATATTTTCGAATGAAGAATGTTATCAGCCACAGAGGATATTTTCAATCGAGAAAATGAAAATATCTTTTCTTCTCTCTTAATGCTTTTCATCGGTTTCTCCTCTCTCTCTCCCTTCCTCTCTCTCTCTCTCTCCCCCCCCTCTCTCCTCCCTCCCGCCCTCTCTTCCTTTCGCTCCCTTTCCTCTCTTCCTCTGCCCTCTCACTCTTCTTCGTTTTCTTCTTGGATTGGTCTGCTTGAAACTGCAAGAGAGGAGGGGGGGAGAGGGGGGAGGAGAGGGAAAAGGAACAGAGAGAGAAGGAGAAAGCAAGTGGGAAAACAGAGAGGAAAGATGGAGATGAGGGACTTGATATGAAAGAGCAGGGGTTGAAGCGGAGATAGAGAAAGGCGAGAAGGAGGAAGAGGAGGGAGAAGGTATGGAGAACGGAGGGGAGAGTAAGAGAAGGAGTGGGTCTGAAGGTGGAAATGGGCGTGGGAGAGAGGGAAGTGGGGCGGAAAGAGGAGTGGGAGAAGGAGAGGAGTGGGTCGTCTGCCTAGAGTGGAGTGAAAAAGAAAGAGAAGGGAGCAGATGCAGGGAGGTGCTGAGAAAGGAGAGGGTGTGAGAAGGAGAAGGAGAAGGAGAAGGGAAGGGGACGGGGAAAAGGGAAGGGAAAGGGATGGGATGGACATGTAGTGGGAATGAAATAGAGAGAAAGAGGGAAGTGAAGAGGGAGACGGGTGGAGGAGAGGGAGGGGGGGAAAGAGGGTGAGGGGAGGAGTGGGAGAGAGATCTATGCCAACGCACACTCACTCGGGTGAGCGTAGAGAGAGGAGGAGAGAGCGAGCGAAGGGCATCGGCCTCGGATCGGAGTCCAAGTTTACGTCTTATAACGAGTCCTATGGTGAGCTGGAGGAAGGAGAGGAGGATGAGGGAGCTCGGAAGAAGAAGAGGATGAGGATGAAGATGATGAGGGGCGAAGGTCAATGGGGAAGGGGAAGACCAGGGAGAGGAGGAGGGGAAGGGGGAGGAGAAAGAGGAGGAGGATGAGGAGGGGGGACAGGGGTAGAGGGAGAAGGAACAGAGGAGACACGAATGAAAGAAAGACTTCGGGGGAAGGCGTTGGAGGACATGAAGGAGGGGAAGGAGGACAAAGAGGGAGGTGGAGGGAGGAGGAGGAAGAGAAGATGAGGGACAGGAGAAGGGGAAGATGAGAGAGAGGGGAAGAGGAAAGAGAAGGGGGAAGACGAGAGAGAACAAGTTGACCTCGTATTCAAAAGAATGGAAGCGAATCTTTATCGCTTCCTCTTCTTCGTTTCGCTTCTCTTCCTCTCTCTTTTACCACCCTCTCCCTTCTCTCCTCCTTCTCCATCCTCTCCTTCTGCCCCTCCCTCATCCTCCTTTCTCTCCTCCCTCCAGTTCTTTCCTCCTCTGTTTCCTGTTCTTCCTTGCCCTCTCTTTCCTCGTCTTCTTTCCTCCTCCCTTCGTCTCACTCTCCTCTTTCAGCTTCCCCTTCACTCATTCATATTTCCAAATCCTTTATTGTGAAAGCGAAAGAATCTTCTTACTGTTCTTTGCTCTCCTTTCTTCTCAGAAGTTTAGGTTTCCTGCTCCCCATGACGTTCCTCATACGTCCACCTTCTCTTCTTCTTCTTCTTCCTCTTCATCTTCTTCTTCTTCTTCCTCTTCATCTTCCTCTTCCTCTTCCTCTTCTTCTTCCTCTTCTTCTTCCTCTTCTTCCTCCTCCTCTTCCTCTTCTTCCTCATCTCCCCAATTCGTTTCTATTTCCGATTTGAACTTCAATGTCCCTTCTTCCTCCTCCTCCTCCTCCTCCTCCTCCTCCTCCTCTTCCTCTTCCTCCTCCTCCTCCTCTTCGTCCTCTTCCTCCTCTTCCTCTCGTTCGTCCTACTCCTCCTCATCTATTTTCAATCCTCCAGGTTGTCCCGATTTTTTTTCTCAATCAGATGGTCCAACCCTCAGTTCCTCTCAGCGTTGTCTTTCAAATTGAGAAAAACTCCTGCTTACAATATGAAATATGAATGCACATGGAGAAAGAAAAAACCCTGGTCTCTCTCTCTCACATCTTCTGACACATCTTCAATTGTATCTTCTCCCCTTCCCGCCTCTTGCCCTCCCTCTTCAAATTCTTCTTCCCTTCTTCCTTCTTCCCTGTCTTCCACTTCGCTGCCCTTTATTCTTCCTGATGCTGCTGCTACTTCCTCCCTTTCTCTTTCTCCCTCGTCTGCTTCTTCTCCCTTTCCCTTCCCCCACCACACCCCTCCCCGCCCCCTTTGCCTTTCCCTCCTGTCTTTGAACGCTATGTACGATTCAGTGTGGTCTTTGGTGACTCAAGTGAGGAAGAAGAGAACCAATGAGTGTGCTGAAGAAAGTGAAGAATGCGAACGAGAAGGATACCGAGGCAGAGAAAGAAAGGAAGTGGGCAGGGGTGGAGGTGGAGGTGGAGATGATAGGTTATATTTGAGAAGAGAGGGAGGAAGAAGCGGGGGAAGAGACGCAGGAGAACGTGGGAAAGGAAGAGAAAGAGGGAGAGAGCGAGAGAGAGGGAAAGAGAGAAGGAGAGGCAACCGAGCGGAGAGGGGAAGAGGAGGGGGGTGGGGGGAGAAAGCGGTTGAGAAGGAGACTGTTACTAAGAGTGGTTGTATATTTCAAACCATCATTCTCTCCCCTTGGATGTCCTGCTTCGCTTGCTTCTACTCCTGCCCCCTCGTCGTCCTCCTCTCCTCTATCAGCACTTCCCCTCACTTCGTCTACCGTTCCTTCTTCGCATTCTTTTTGTTCCTCTTCCGCCTCCTCTTCTTTCCCTTCCCGCTCTCCTCCTCCCACTCCTCCATCTCACCCTGCTCCCACTTCCACCTCATCACACCCTCTTCCCCCTCCATCGTGCTTCCATAATGAGCATCCTTTTTTCTCCTCAGCTCGACCCCTCTTCTTCTGTGTCTCTCTCATCTCCTCCTTCCGCCTCTTCTTTTTCTATCCTCTACCCTCCCCTCGTATCTTCCTCTTCCTCTTCTCTTTCTTCCTCTCTCCCTCCCTCGCTCCCTCTCTCTCTACCCCCTTCCCTCCTTTCTCTCCTCATTCCTTTTTCCCACCTCAACGTTCCTATCTTTTTCTCTGTTCCCCTTCCCCACTTCCCTCTCCCTCGCCCAGACACCGCTCCTCCTCTCTCCACAGTCCCCTCCTCTCTCTTCCACACCTCTTCTGATATCCTAATTCCCACCACCTCTCGCTTGCCCTCCTTCTCCCCTTTCTTCCCCTTCCTTGCCTTCCCTGCCTCTCTCGCCTTCTTCCCCTTCTCCCCCTTCTTCCCCTTCTTCCCCCTCCTTTCGTTCCTCCCTTTCCTCCCTTTCCCACCCTTCTCTATCTTTACGCAGAGTCACTCTTCCCCCTTCCTCGATTCCCCTCTCTGTTCTTTTCTTCCACTCCTTCCTTTCCCCGATACATGTTTCTAAAACAGGTTCTATTTCAATCACAAAGTACCTGCACATGTCATCATCCTCCGTATCTTCATCGTCCTCATTGTCCCCCTCTTTCCCCTCCTCTCCTTCGCCCATTTGGTTTCCAGTCGCTTCCTCTTCCCTCTCTCCTGTTCCTGACTCCCTTCTTTCATCCTTCCTCACTCACCCTTGCTCCCTTCCCCTCTTCCCTTCCTCCCTCCTCCTCTACCCTCCTTACAGAAGTAAAGAAGAGGCCGACCGAGGCAGAGGTGGGGGAACAAATAGCAGAGGAGGGAGGGGGAGGAGAGGGGTAGAGAAGGAGGAACAGGAAGAAGGGCTGGAATAGATAGAAATGTATGGGAGAAGGAGAACGTGAGGTATACTAATCGGAATGACTACAAGGACTTATCGAAATCTTCGCAGTCTCTTCCCACGCGTCCTCTCTCTTCCCCTCTCCTCCCCGTTTCCTCACCCCGCCACGCACTCCGCTCTCCCTTCACTTGGTTTGACCTGCCTTTGTCGACCTGGAAGAGTTTCATTCAGAAAAACATTCGACTGGGCAGGCCGTACGCTGCTGTACGATGTGCTGTTGAGGTAGGAAGATGTGAGAAATATGAATGAACTCCAGAGCCAACGCTTCGTTCTTGCTCTTTATTTTCCGTTACTGCGACATAGATACACAACACACATATATACACACATATATACACGTACACACACACGTAAATACAGACTGACACACATATGCATATACGTTTCGATATGTGCGTTGACTAACATTCCTTGTTTGTTAATTTTCATGCTTTTCACTTGTTTTTACATTGCTTACATACATACATGTTACTCTCCTGCCCCCCGCCCTTCTTTTGTGTTCTCCTCTCCCCCTTCCCCTTTGCTAGATACTTGAGAAGGGAGGAGTGAGTGAGTTGTGCCGAAGGATGTGCGTGATCTGCATTGAGGACTCGTTCCTCTCCCTTCCCTACCCGCTCTTTGCCTTCTTTTCCAACGTACGTTCGAAGGCTCCCACCCCTTTCCACATTCTCTCGCTGATATTGTCCTCTGTCTTCCAGGTAGCTGCGTGTCCTTTCAGAGATCGACCTCCTCCTTTTCCCCCCTCGCCCTCTTCCTCTCACTTGCCCTCTCCCCTCCTCTCCCTCTCTCCCTGCTCTTCCTCTTGCGAAGTCCTTTCGCTTCAAAAACAAAGAGAAGAGATGACTCGAGAGAGCTTTCGAAGGAGAGTGAGAGGTATGTACACCACTGAAGGGAGGCGGGAGGGTGGGGCGGAGGGTGGTGCGGAGGGAGAGAGGGCTTGGAGCGCGGAGAGAGAGAAGGAGGAGGAGGATAAGGACTTCTGTGGCTGCACTAAGAGAGAGGATTTGTACACCGACTGGAGATTGTTCTTCTCTCTGTCCTCTGCTCTTAATTCTTCCGTATCTCTTCTCAACAGATATTTATTTTCTCGTAATGCTGGCGATCTCAATTTGAGTGATAATAATATGTCTGCTGATCAATCAACGGAGAACGAAGAGGGGAAGGAGAGGGGATCAAAGGGAAAGAAAGGAGAAGAGGGAAGGATGGGAAAGAAGAGTGAGACTGAGGTGGTGCGTCGCTGTGCTCTTCCTTTGTTTTCAGAGCGGCCTAGGCTGCTTTCAACTGGGATGGAGGCGTGGGCTCTTCCCTTCCTTTGCGTTATATCTGATCTCTCACTTATCCTTCGATTTTCGTCGTTCCTCAAGCTGTGGGAGAGTGGACAACACGTGCACTTCGGAGAAAAAGGTTCTTTCAAATTGAGAAAACGATCTGTGGGAAGTGGAGATGCGAATGCGGGGTGCGAGATGGAAGGGAAACGGAGAGAGGAGAGGGAGGAGAAGACGAGAGAGGGAGAGAGGGATATGGGATGTGATCGGAGAAGAGGGAACGGAGGGGCGAACGGTGGGGCGAATATAGGGAAAGACAAGGATATGGGGAAAGAGGAGGAGGATGAGGAGAGAAGAGGAGAGGGAGACGGATACGGGGATACAGAGAGATCTTCCATGAAAGAAGGAGGAGGAAAAGCGGAGGGAGAAGCGAAGGGAGAATCGGAAGGAGAGCCGTGCTGTCCGAAAGTGTTGTTGTTGGATCAGCTGGAAGGCCTGTGCCTCGGTGACGACCTATGCGATCTCATTTGCCTCTCGCCTATTCAAAATTCATACGTCCAGTCGCTCCTCTTGCGGTCAGATCATGGTGGAATGAGCGGAGATGTTTCGATGCTCAAGTCGTACGCCATACTTTGGGCTGCTAGGTTCGCAGTCGAAAATGCATTCGCAACCATTCAAATTGCGAACAAAGTTCATCAAACTTCTTTTTCTCCCACCCCTCTCTGTTCCACATTCTCTCATCTTCCCCTCCCTACCTCCGAGTGGATCTCTTTCTCCCGTCTTCCTTTTCCTCTTCCTCCTCTTCCCCCTTTCGCTTCCACCTCCTCTGCCTCCCCTTCTCCGACTTCGCTAACGTCGCTCGTGTCGAAGTGTTCGACTTCAATACTCTCTTCTTATCTGTCGTCTGTGCTGCATGCTCATTCGCACAGTCTTTTCCCCCTTCCCCTCCTGGTACCCGATGCCCACCTTGTCTCTCTCCTGTTCCACTCGCACTCTTCTTTTCCTTTTCCCACCAACCCCCCTTCGCTCCCCTCTCTTGCCTCCTTCGCTTCGGTCGCTCCTCCTTCTCCTTCTTGTCCTCCTTCTCCTCCTTCTCCCACCCCTATCCCTCTTTCCTCCTCTTCTAGTTCCTCACGATCATTTTCCTCTTCGTCCTCTCTCCTTTCTTCCCTCCGCATATCTCGAATACTCTCTCTGTCTCCTTGTGCTTCCTCCTCTTCCTTCTCTTCTCTCTCTGCTCCTTGCCTTCATACCACGTCTTCTTCACCACCCTCTTCTCCTTCTCGTTCCAAACAATTCCCTCCCTCCTCTTCTTCCTCATTGTCCTCATCTTCCTCTTCCTTCTGTTCCTCTATCTCTCCTTCGTCCTCTTCCTCTTCGTCCTCTCCCTCTTCGTCCTCTTCCTCGTCCTCTCCCTGCTCTTCCTCCCCTCTCTCTTGGATATCATTCATGCATTGGGTATACTCTGGCATTCAATACGGAGTCATAGCGGAGGATCCTTTGAAGTGTAAGGAGGGTGAAGGAGGTGGAGGAGGAGGTGGCGCGGGATGGGAAGGGGGAACGGGGGGAAGAAAGAGGCGGATAAAGAGGAAAAGAGAGAGGGTGAAGAGGGGGAGGGTGGAGAGGGGGGTGGAGGAGGAAGAGAGGGGAGAGAACGATGAGGGCTCAAGAAAGGAGTGTGCGTGTGGGTGCGATCATGAATGGGAGTGTGCAGTGGTTCCAATAAGGTCGACCCCAGAAGCATTGTCGGAGATTCGAAAGAGAAAGGGGTACAGGGGATTGTTCGAGGGAAGAAGAGGGGAAGAGGGGGAGGAAGAAGGGGGGAAGAGGGGAGCAAGAGCGGGGGGAGCGGAAGGAGAGAGGGGTTGGAAAGGGGAAGGAAAGGACGGAAAGGGTGGAGGAAGAGAGGTCAGCCACTTCTCTTCATTCTATCAACGACTCTCCTCCCAAACACACTCCCCTATGCATCTACAGCCCTGCCTCAATCATATTCAGAGGGTCCCGTGTACTTCCCCCTCCCCCCTCTCCCTCTCCATCTCATCTTCTCTCCTCCTCTTCTTGCCCCCCACCCACTTCTCCTCTCCTTCCTTTACAGAGTGAAGTAGGAGAGAGAGAGAAGGACCAAGAGAAAGATGGCGAGAGAGATGTAGCGAGTGAGAGAGTAGAAGAGGGAGCGAGAGAAAGATGCGGAAAGGTGACAGAAGAGAGAGATGGGGTTCGGTGAATGGGGGAGTTTATGGAGTTGGTAGACCCCCGTTCTCTCACTCGGCCGATTCCCCATGATATGGTGCTATCAGCTGTAGACTTCCACTGCAGTAACGTGATCCCGGTCGTATTTTCTCTCTCAGCTGCTCACAACATCAGTTCTTCTCTGCTAAGAACACCGAAGAGGACTGCTCCTCCATCTCAGACTACTACTCTTCTTAGGGGGACTCGAAGAAAATAAACAAAGGGAGGTGGGGACAGATGAAAGGCAGCAGAATATGGAAGCTGAGGAGAAAGCGAAGACAGGAGAGATTGAGGGAGGGAGGGAAGAGAGACATAACAGAGAGAGCGGTGGAGGTGAGGGAGAGCGATCAAAACAAAATACTTCTGTGGAGGGTGAGTGGCATGATGTGTGTAGGTATGTATCGAAAGAAGTCGTGATTGAAGCGATGAGGAAGTGCGGGTTCAGGTGTTCGATAAGCGATATACTTAGCTTCGTTATCAGGATGTACATGCGGGAGAAGAGGAGGAGGAGAATGGCTCAGAGGAACAACTGGGGTCTGAGGGGGTGGTCGGGAAATGCAACCGAAGAAAAACAAAACGACAAGGAGGAGGAGGAGGAGGAGGAGGAGGAGGAAGTGGGATTGGTGCGGGAGAAGGTATCATACAGCGATGATCCCCTAGAAAGGATTGAAGACAACGCGCTCGAGTCCATTATTTACTTCTGCATATGGTACTTCCGCTCTTCTCTCAACCTCAAGTACCGCTCCTACTTCCACTCCCCTCGCTTCCCACCTGCGTCTACGAAGCGAAGTTCCTCGCCAACAGCGCCGTTGACTGTTGTCATGTTAATTCACCCTTCCCCTACCCAACCGCTCCCCCTTCTGTTTATCACTCATCGGCGATCAACAAATTCAACGGACTGGCAAGCGCCAGAGCAGAACACGATCCAGATGGAATCCTCTTTCTTATCTTTACCATAGTGTTCCACCCCATAGAAGTGTTCTCGAAACAGTTCCTAGCTTCCAAAGGCTGTCCATTGTCGTTAGGTTCTGTGTAATTTCCTTCTTTGTGTTTGAGCTCGTCTTCTACTAAATGCTGATCTACACATGCTGGTCTTTTGATTTCGCTTACTAAACGTTGTGCATCTACCGTTACTGACTTAATCTACTATCTTAATCTACTATCTTAATCTACTATATGATGATATTCTGGTATGATGATCTACTTTATGATGATCTAGATCAACCCTATCACTTTCAAATAAATACCCTATATTTATTGTGTTTTAAGTTGGTAGATCATCATCTATGCATATGCTGATACGAGAATGCGCAAATAGGGCGCGTGGGGCGCATGCGAGTACTACTGATACGGAATGGAATGCACAGTGGGCAAGGAAAGAAATTGAGTTTAGATAGCAATACGTGAGTGTCATCTAAATTCGTATAACGATTGCACGATATCAAAAGGCATATCCACAAATCACAGATTAGATTAGACAATTTGACTAAATAAAATACAAAAAGTCAAAAATAATCCAAAAAAGCACTCTCTGCGAGACTCGAACTCGCGACCTTCGCCTTAGGAGGGCGACGTGATATCCACTACACTAAGAAAGCAACTTGATGAGACTTGGATAAATACACTATATGACTACTCATTATGCATGATTGTTTGAGTGAATACAATCATGAATATACGTGCTAATTTTCAATCTTGTGAAATAATGTCTCACATTCTGTCCAGTGAATAATCAATTATCTGAGCTCATGATGGAACTCCGAAGGTGCAGAATCATCATAGAAGATATTTATCGTCTCAATATGAACGAACGTGGGATAATGAACTTTAAATATGAAACATATGATCTATTTGAACAACATTTTAGAGACATCCACGCACATACGAATAAATGCATAATGATTAATGCAATTAACGAAATGGGAAATCGTAAGGATTAATTTTACAAGCAAATAAAAGAGATGCACTCTTCGTATGCCTCACTTAAAAAAAAAAAAAAAAAAATGATGATTCTACATCCATCAGTGTCTGTCTACTCAGCAAAAACAAATGTCAACCACAAGCTCAGAAGGTAGGCAACTAAGGTGCACGGAAAGTTAATTTTTGTTACCTCAGTACTTGCTTCTTGTTCTGTTTTTATTTCAAGTAAATTTGGTAATTAAATGTGTTTTTTTGTGTTCTGGTCAACGCGCCATTTGATGCTCAACATTCGTTTTTTTCCTTTACTAGATAATGTCGGAGATGATCCCTCGACAGTGAAAAATGAGAACAGTGGTGAGGGTGAAGTGGATGAGTCTCAGACTGTAACGTTTTCTATAACGGGTATACCTATAGTTCAGGCGACCGTGTATGATTTGGATGTAGGGCGGAGGATTTACGTCAGAGGAAGAGAGGCGATCGTAACATGTATGGAGTATCCCCTTGTATTCTGGAGGTACATAGATTCTGGAGACGTGTCTGCATCTGAAGGTGGTCAGGGAAGTGATGTGTTGGGTTCGTTGGCGACGATGCAGGGAGTGTTGGAAGAGATAGCTAAGGACAGTGGTTTTGGGGCGGTGGATGGGTGTCTGCACCGTAGTTACCTCGTCGACCCATCCATCTTCAAGGTTTCACTCGCCGACAAGGCTGAGTACGAGATGGAGGCGTGGAGGCGGAAGAAGGAAACTGTGAAAGACGACGATGATGAGTCGGATGAGGAAGATGATGAGGAGGAGGACTGGAAGGGTAACTGGTTCTCTCCCCAAGACCAAGATGATGATATCGCTATCCTCCAAAAGTTTGTGCCCACTATTGTTGCTCAGTCTCCCAATGAGGGAGACGAAGACGTATGGGATGCCGAGTTCGACTAGGCTCTTTCCGTTTTTAATTCCTTTCTTTTATTTTCTTTTCTTTTTTTTTTTTTTTTTTTTTCGTAAACCCTGTTTTTCTTTTATTTTTGTTCCGCTTTTGTGTTTAGGCTAAACTGGTCTTCTTTCGAATGTCGACGTTTCTTAATCTTTTGGTGAAGGTTCTTTGTATGCATGCTGAGTGCATTTCTCTCTTCATGTCAGATATGTCATTTTTTCTGTCAGTTTCTTTTTTCTGTTTCCTTTTTTTTTTTTTTAAATATTATGTCAAATTTGCAACGCATCGTTTAACCTTTTATCGTTCTTGTGTTTCTCTTGTTGAGCTAAAGAATAAAAACATCACACAATTATGCTTTTCAACGTGAATAGCCCCATGTTGCGCATGATTTTTTATTACTCCTAAAAACGATCAAACATGTAATTTATATAGGTGGTAAGTATTAATGATGTACTACTTGTTAAGGTTGATAGTGCAAAACATAGCGCAAAACAGAACGCATACATACACGCGTATGAATGTCGCCCAAACAGAATACCGCCAGACATCTGTACATCTATTTAGGGGGTCGTACGTCGCACGCATCAAATAGATGTGCTTAGGTGGTCGAGTGTTGGTTTTGAGATATTATAAGATCAACGAGAGCTCTCTGAGAAGCGAGAGAGAGGAGTGCGAGGGGGATAACTTCAGCGCAGCATCCAATCGAATCCCAGAACACTTCTCGATATGTTTCTTTCCGTGAGTGCACAACACCGTCACCATCTTCTCAATCTCCGCCACCAGCGCAGAGGGGGAAGAGGAAGAAGAAGAGGACGAACGGGAAGAAGTAGGAGAAAAAGGAGGAAAGGGGAGGGCAGATAAATGGGCTGGAGGTGATAAGTCGACTGATGAGGATATGTTATTTCTGAAGATAGACGTATCGACTGATCTCAGTGGCTTACCCTCCCTCTCCCTCTCTTCTCGCTTCCCCGAACCTCATCCCTTCCCTTTCCTCCACTTCAGTCTCCTCCCCCTCGTTCTTCATTCCCCTTGCCCTCTCAATCATACACTGCACAAGAACAGAGGAAGAGAAGAGAAAGACTAAGAGACGAGGCGGGAGTGACGGAGCAGAGACGGAAGGCATGTCTGGGAGAGAGAGAGAAGGAAGCAGAGAAGGAGAAGATGGAGACGGTGCAGAAGATGTCGGAGATACGAAGGAACAAAGGGAGGGAAGGGAAGAGAAGAAGGCGGGGGTAAGGGCAGAAGATATCAACAGAGAGTAGGTGGCTGGCCATGCCGCCAGGGAGATGAGCAGGTGAGGAGAGGGAGTAGAGGTGGGTGAAAACAAAGGGTCGAGGAGGAGAGTGGAGGAAGAGTACCGAGCAATCGCGAAGGAAAGGGCAGTAAAGACTGATTTGAGAGAAGAAGAGGAGAAGGAAACAAACGAAGATAGGGGTTTGGATGGCAAACAAGACGGGAGAAGACCTGGGAAGGTGGAGGGAGAGTGTAGGGAAAGAACGTAGGAAAGGTAGTTGGATTGCAGAAACAGAGGAAGGGAGGAGGCAGAAGAGGAGGTCGAAGAGAGGGAAGAAGAACAAGGCAGGTTCAGAGAGAGAGCAGAAGTGATGGAAAGAAAATATTGAGAGAGAAGCAAAGGAAGAGGGGGAGGAAGGGAGATAAGCGGGCGGAAATAGAGAGGAAGGAGGAGGAGGGGAAGATGAGAAGGAAGAGGAAGAGGACGGAGAGAAAGCTGAGGCAGAAGAAGATATAGCATCGAATACAGAACATTGAAAGTAGAAAGAGAGGGCAAGAATGTGAGGGAGAAAGCGGGAGAGGGAGGGCGAAAACAAAGGTCAGGGACGATATCGATCAAAGGAGAAGAGGGAGCAGGGAGAGGGGGACATTGAGGAGGAATAGGAAGACGTAGATGTTGAGGAAGAATAGGGAGGAGAGTAAGGAGAGCCGACAGAAGAGGATGAAGAGGCGGAAGAGTCATACGCAGAGGAAAGAGGGGTGTGGAAAGGGAAGGGGGAAATGGATTGTGGGAAGGAGGACCAAATATGCGAAGAGGGATGGGAAAGAAGAGGAGAGGGCGGAAAGGAGTGAGGGAAGAAGAGGATGCGATATCGAGTGAACAGACGGAGGGAATGGGAACGAGAGAGGCGAAGAAAGGGAGGGAAGGAGAGAGAAGGCAGAGGGAAAGAAATGGAGGGACGAAGCAACGCGAACCCCTCTCTTTCCCCTTCAGCCCCATCCGCCCTCTCCCTGGCCCTCTTTCTTTTCTCTCTCCCTTTCCCTCCCCTTCCCTCTGGCCCTCTTCCATTCCTGTTCCCCCTTACCCCTGCCTCTTCCCCCTCCCTTTCCCTCTCTCCCTTTGTTCCTTCTTTTCCTTTTGCTCGCTATTATAGGAAGGAGATGCCTATGCGGATGAGAAGAAGTGATGGATTGAAAGACGTTGGAGAAGGAGTGAAGGGGAGAGGAGGAGAACGAATGGCAAAAACAACGTGGGAAAGGACCACAGAAGCAACGGATGATGATACGAAGGAGGTCGAGGAGGAGGAGGAGGGGGGAGGAAGCAGGGGAAGTGGAGGAATGGGAGGAAGAGGAGGCGTGGTGTGGGAGAGGTGGGGAGAGGAGAATCATAGAGAAGGACATACCTTGAGAGATTAGGGGTCCTAGTCTCCGGGTAAGGAAAAAAGATTCTTCCGCTGGGGAATGTGGGAGTCACAAGCAGAGGCTGAGGCTGAGGCTGAGGCTGACGACGAGGCAGAGGACGAGGCAGAGGCTTGAAGTGAGAGGGAAGCGGAGAAGATGTCGTCGGGATGAAGAGGGGGGAGGGCTGAGGAAGAAGGATGAGATGGACAGGAGGGGAGAGGGAGGAGGAAGAAGAGGAGCGGTCGAATGACAGGAAAATGAACGATCACCAACGGTTGTTTTAAAAACTCCAACTACCTCACGATTATTCGTCCTTCCTCTTATTTTCTTATCGCTGTCAACCACACACTCATCCTCCAGGCTTTTATTTTCCCCTTTCTCTTCTGGAATCTTCCTTTCCACTCCCTCTTCCTCTCCCCTCTCCTCCCCTTTCTCTCCCCCTCTCTCTCCCCCCCCCCCCCCCCCCCCCCGCCTTGTTCCCTCGTTCGCTTCCCTCCACTTCCTTCAATGCGTATCTCTCAGCAGATACTACACCCAACCCCAATAGAGAAAAAACACACAGTAGTCTCGGATGGAGGAAGATTCCTCACCTTCATCATAGCTGAGTGCACTTTCCTCCTTTCCTCTTCTCCTGCCACCTTTTCTTCCTCTCCTTCTCAGCAACCACCTTCTCCCCTCCTTCTGTTCCTTTGTCATCAACAAATACGTCAAAGCCTGAGGCAGATGCGTGCATTTGATTATCTTCATATACACCATTATAATCCTGGAATAGGTTAGCGTCATCTGATCCAAAGTCAAACTCCCAGAGGTCAGCTGTGCCTTCTGCATGCGAGGGTTCTTCTAGGAGCGTTTCAGCAACAACTTTAGCATCAATTTTCTCCATATTTCTAAATGACTCCTCGATGGAACTAGGAGGGTCGACGCCAAAGGCAAGTCCGTCGAATATTGATGGATGGATGTTGGTCGAGCGGGACTAACAACTCGTTTGCAACCTCAAATATTCTATCTATAGAATTACTGGAGAAGGGCTGGGCACACACATGCGTGTTTTTTTTTTCGGTTTTTCTTGTATTTTCTTATTTTTCTGAGAAATTTGCGTTGCGAAACGCTTTCGCTTCCTTTCCCTGTATACGTCAAATTCTCGTCTTGCTCATATATGCAAATGTGTAAACATATTAATTGCTTTCACCAAAGTGAACAGATATTTTCATCTCTGTACTTTTTATTGGCGCCAATGCTAATGCAGAACACAGACTAGAGTTTAACTTTTTTCGTGATGACATGATGATGTTAACTCATAAACTACCAACTCATTTGTTTGTCTGTGTTATATGTGACAATTCATTTTGTTTTGTATAGAATTCAAATATGGAGGAGTCATCATTTTCTTCGAATCTTCCTTGGGCTGAGAAATACCGTCCTAAGACACTTGATCAAGTGGTGGGAAACAATGAAACAGTGGAAAGGCTGAGAGTCATCGCAAAGCAGGGAAACATGCCAAATATCATCATCACTGGGCCTCCTGGATGTGGTAAAACCACCAGTATTATGTGTCTTGCTCACGAAATGCTTGGAGGGGAGTGTTTGAAAGAGGGGGTTCTGGAGCTGAACGCTTCAGATGCTAGAGGTAAGATCGCGAGAGATAGACATGTATATGGTACTTTGCATGACAAATATACGTAGCGGTACGTTAATAACTGTTATTTATGTCTGTTCACTTGTAGGAATTGACGTTGTGCGTAACAAGATCAAGGCGTTTGCTCAGAAGAAGGTTACTCTCCCCCCTGGAAGGCAGAAAATCATCATCCTTGACGAGGCAGACAGTATGACCAAGGGAGCGCAGCAGGCCCTGCGTAGAACTATGGTTAGTATTTGTGTATCGACGGGTGTATGTTTGAACAAAAAACTGTGATTCCTTCTTCTAGTGAATAATGCTAATAAGTCCTCTTTTTCTCTGCCCTTCACACTGTATTGTTGTAATTCTCAATGTGACGTAGCCGTAGGAGCTTCACTGTCAACTACTCGTTTCGCGTTGTCTTGTAACATTTCTTCAAAGATCATTGAACCCATTCAAAGTAGATGCGCCATTCTGAGATTCACGAGGATCCCCTGATGTTGAGGTAGGTTGCGTTTCTTCCAGTCTCCCCTAGCGAAACGTGTTGTTTTATTCTGCAATAATCTAGATTGTGTAGGTGTACATCAGCATAAGAATGGGACTTTATGAATGCATGTATACGGGCTAGTTAACATACATTTGTATTGTTTGCTGATTCTTGTTTCTGTTGCATTATGCAGATCGTGAGACGTCTCGGTAGGGTGTTGGAGGACGAACACATTTCAGAGTACGACAACTCAGGAATCGATGCGATTGTCTTCACCGCGCAGGGAGATATGCGCCAGGCTCTGAACAACCTGCAGTCGACGTACTCTGGTGCTGGATTCATCTCAGCAGACAACGTGTTTAAGATTGTTGATCAGCCCTCATCCCCTCGTCATCGAGAAGATCCTGCTCTCCTGTGCCTCAGGGGATATCCACACAGCTACGGAAAACCTACAGGCTCTGTGGGACCAGGTGAGAGAGGGCTTCGACAGATATGCATTCATAGAGGGTGTCGATGGGAGTAGGATTTCGGCTCTCTGCCCTAGCTTTGGTCACTCCTAATCAGCATGTGTCTGTTGTTGTTATACGCTTGTTGTTGTTATATGTGTTGCTTGTCAATATACGTGTGCATCTGCGGTGTGAGCGTGTGCACTGTCAGACTCCGTTCTCTAACTTTATCGAACTCATTTGTTACACTTTGCATGTTCATGATTCCATCTACCCCCTATCCCTCTCCCCCAGGGATACGCTGCCTCCGACATCATCGAGACCCTGTTCCGTGTCGTAAGGAGTCTCGGAATCGACGATAAGCTGAAAATGAAGTTCATCGAACATATCGGGAATTCTCACATCAAGATCTCGGACGGAAACACCACCTTCATCCAACTGCATGGGTATGAAACCTTCGCATAATATCATCGCACGCATGACTAGCCTTCATTTGTCCATATCTCGTAGTTCTCTCTCTCGTTTCATTTTCGTATGCACGTGGTATATAACCATTTGTTGAACCACGTTTTGCTTACATTACCCCGTATCATCGTTCATCTGTTATGTGTTCCGCACTGACTCTCTTCCTCCCGCCTCTCCCCTCCTCTCTCCTCTCCTCTCCCCCCCTCTCTCCCCTCATCTCGCTTCTTACGTCAACTGTTATCTCAACTTCCCTCCTCTCTCCCTTCCCCTTCCCCTTCCCCTTCCCCTTCTCCTCTCTGTAGATGTCTGGCGAATATGTCCCTGGAAGTGCTCGCCCCCTCCTTCTCTAAATACCCCTATAGAAACATCGGGGTTCCACATCATCGCTGCGATTAAACAAAAGCAACATTAGTTGCGTAGTTGATATCTGCTTCACTAGTACTTCTTCTACTCCTAACAGAGACTAAGTCAAACGTAGCAATAAGGGATGTTGTCTCCTTTTGCGTGCCTCATCAGTTCTATCTATGAATTTGTACTCGATCTAATGTGCAGTCTTGGAGAAAAAGAAAGAAGAAAAACAGAGACAAGAATAGAATTTTTCATCGTGCACGGTGTGGTGTGTGCTTGGCAAAGTACAGCGCTATTTAGTACACTCGTACCATGCGATGGGGTGCATGCATGTGTCGTGGATCGAATATATCTCGCATGTGTACTGCATATTCCTCTGTCTATTTCAATATAACCTAAGTCTTTGCGTAGTTGGTTAGTAGAACTGTCTACGTATTTAGCGTGATTTAGTATCATGTCATATTTCTAACAACAAGTATTTGCCAATGAGAATAGTAAATTACGTTTCCGTTAAATTCAAAGTTATGGATGATGCTCTACACACTTAATGAGATGAAAAACGAACTGATTTAAAGCAACTTAACGTTTTTATATTTGGCGTTATATTTTGGAATGCGTTAAAAGCTAACATTATCATGTTAAAGGTGGCAATATACAATAGGAAAAGCATAGATACAAAGAAAGGTGAAGCCAACGGGAAGAATGGGTCAGTCCACGCATACAATATTGTAGATTTTCATCCCTTCTGTATGCGCATTGAGTAAACTACTAATGAAAAACGAAAGAACGAGTGAATGGGGGAGAATGCTAGCGTAATGCTAATGCAGGAAACTAGTCTAAAAGAAAAGAGCAAAGCAACAAACAAAAGAGTGCAAGCATAACGCTGAAGAACATGGAAATAAACCGTGGAGCATCGTATGCCAACGGAGAGAAAAAGAGAGTTAGTCAGCAAATAAGGAAAATCGAAACATTCAAATAGGAAAGTGAAAGAGAGGAAGACAATAGAAAAGGCAAAGAGGACTAAGGGCAAGAGATAAAAGAGAAAAGCGAGCTTTGATTATGGGCGGAGAGAGAGCCTGGCCTTATCGAGGATCTCGGCTCTGATCTTGGGGTAGTCAGGGGAGATAGCGATTACTTGATGTGAGATGTTGATGGCGTCGACGTATCTCTTTGCCTTTAAATAGTTGAATGCCAGCTTGAATCCCAGAGCAGGATCCGTCTCGTGCGAAAAGGTCCACGCCCTCTCGTAGTTATCTGCCGCGTCTCGGAATGCGCTTTCCTTTTCTAGGATGAACCCCATGAGCTCATACGCTTTGGCAGAGGACTGGTTGTGTTTTAGCACTTCCTTGCAGTAAGACTGCGCAAGGTCATACTTCCCTGGTCAATGAACGCCTGGGCTAACATTAGCCATGCGCTCTCCAAGTCTTCGAGAGCTGCGATACTCAGCTTCATCTTAGCGATTCTCTTAAGCTGGTTCCTAGTCTTGGATTCCTCTCCCAACAGCTTGAGGGAGATGGCGACGGCGAGGTTGGCACTGATGCAATCCCTGTCTTGTTCTACGATCTTCATCAGAGAGCCCAGAGCCTTCTCGATCCTCGCCCTCCTGGTTGGTCACCAGATCACAGTACGCCTCGAGGACGTAGTACTTGTTGGATCTATCTCCCATGATGGTGAGTTCCTTCAGCAGCTTCTCTGCGTTGTTGAGTCGTTCGATGGTTTCCGACATCTTAGTCTTAGCCAGAGCTACATCTGCGAAAATGGGGTCGTTTGTAGGGTTAATATAAGCCTTGATCATGTGGTAGATCGCGCTCTTTCCCCACCTGCTATCCTTCCTAGCAAAGTTGAATGCGGTGAGGGCGTCCCTGACTTTGTCTTCGAGGAGGAGAAGAGCCCTCTGCAATACCACAAGCCAGGAGGAACGTTGTACTGTGAAGAGAGGGAGATGATTGAAGCAATCGAGGAGGACGACGAAGAGGAGGAGGATGAGGAGGGAGTGGGTGTGGTGGTCGACGAAGCCAGAGGACAGAATTTCTTCTCTGCCATCTTCACGTACTTCGCTGCTCTCCGAAAGCCTTCCAGCTCTCTTAAGAATAACGATGAGTTTCTCAAGTGCTTGGAAAGGAGAGACTGAAACAGAGGAAGAGGAGGAGTCAGAGTCAGAGTCTGAGGAGGAAGAGGACTCTGAGTCAGAAGATCCGTTGGCCTCAGCGTCGGTATCAGCAGACTGGAGAGAGATAGTGAAGAGCTGTTCGTAGTGAGATACAGAGTCATTGAACGCTCCCAACCTCAGCTTCACTTCTCCGAGAAGAGACAGAGCCTCTATATTCCTGGGGCTCGACGCCAACACAACTTCGCATTGCTTCTGCGCCTCCTCCAGCTCCCCCTCCGCGACCTTCAGCTTAGCGAGGATGATACGGGAGGGACATGATTTTTATTCAGCGACAAGGCTTCGTTATAGAACTTCTTCGCCTTGTCCATGTCGTTTGCATTCGAAGTATGTACTGCCTCTCCGTCCTCTTCTGTCCTCACGAAGGGCAGGGAGATCGATGTGGAGTAGACCGAGGAGGAGGAGGAGGAGAACGAGGAAGAGGGCAGAAGGATCGGAGAAGAAAGGGACGCCTCTTGCAACTCTAGAACATTTCTGAACCTCCACATTTCACCGATGCAGAAGGCAATGTCTGCTGTTTGTTGCTGAAGAGTTTGCTTCACCTCGTTGCTCTTGGTGTACGATATGATCTTGAGCTGCGTGTTCTTTGCCGAAGTCAGAGCCTTTTCGATCTCTTGCTTGTTTCCCTTGGCGTGCATAACGTGTGAAAGCAGAATGAAGGACTTAACGTCGTTCTGCATACAAATAATATCATCAGGAGAGTTGGGCTGGATCTCATGGGTGAGAAAGCACTCTCCTCACCACAGCCTCGGCTGACTCAATGTTTCCCATGCGGAGATATAACTTAGCCAAGTCGTGGAACAGCACTGCTCTTCTCCCCATAGCTTCGGAGTCGTTGCTTCCTAGGTCTCCCACGCACGCGCTCTCGTAGTAAGCGACTGCGTGTGCGTAATCGTGCATCTTGATCAAGACCACTCCGATCGTTGAAACAAGGGAGATGTCGTCCGGTCTCAATTTGAGTGCGTTTTGGTACGCTACGATGGCTTTGGAGGGATCTTGAATGTTCATGTATGCCTCTCCTAGCATGATGAGGTTCTGAGCTGTTTTGTTTTCCGCCAACAGGTCCTGGTATGCTGAAATATACAAACGCTTGTTCTTCAGGTGTTTTAGGTAGATCTCTGCTATTATAAGTTTGCATTGCACGTAGAACGGGGACGACGAGGGCACTTGCTTCAGACTGGCAAGCGCTCTCTCTGGATGGCCTGACTGGATCTCCATTTGAGTCGAGAGGAGGATGATGCGGAAGGACTCGGAAGACTTGGAGAAGAGCAGCGTAGCATCGGATACGAAGAAGATGCGGTGGTGAAATCCTTCTTCTTGAGGAGAAGAGAGACGAGGAGGGAGTAGAGGGCGATACGGTCTCTAATCGAGTACTTCTGGCACGAAGCGAGGGCAGACGCAGCAGAGGCACCGCTCATAATGGGGGCGGTGGATAAGGCAACGGACGAAGAAGTCGAAGAAGAAGCAGAAGAGGAAGCGGAGGGGGAGGAAGAGGAAGACGTAGGTGGGTTAGTTGAGTTGTTGATGGTGTTGATAGTGTTTTTAAGGATGGTGATAGAGGAGTCGAGCAGACCGTCGTGGGCGTCTGAAGAAGCTTTGAGGTAAGTGAATAGGATAGAATTCTTTACATCGAAGCTCACAGCTCTAGCCTGGTCTAGTTGCCTCTTAGCGGAAGAGTAGTCTCCCTTGTCTATGGAGGCCTGGAGGAGAAGGAGAAGGGAGTAGGGCGAAGGGGAGGAGTGGTTTAGACCAGCATTGATGATAGTCTCTGCTGTCGACGAATCCCGGGAATAATAATGCAGTCTAGCGCAGAGGTAGTGAGCCTCAGCGGACGAGGGCAGAAGGGAGAGGAAGCGAGAGAGAAGGGGCAAAAACTTTGCTACAGTGGGGTCTCTTTGTTCACTGCTGTGTTGCTTGACCAAGCCAACGTTCCCAACGAACAGCCGAGCGCAGGAGAAGAAGAGGTCGGCATTCACAGCCTCATAGAAGGAGGGAGACCCAGTCCCAAGAGCATCCTTCTCCCCAGACACAACATAAGAGACTTTCACGGTGTTAGTTGCCAGTGAAGATTTGGCCTGGGCAGCAGAAAGAATGGAGAAGGCGCAGCGGAGGAGCAAGTCGTTGCAGACCGAGACGTTTTGTTTAACGTACAGAGCGACTTGAGCTCTGAGGAAGAGAGCTTCAGCGCATGTTGAGACGTCGATTTGTTCGTCAGCTCCACCCTCTCCGTCGGCTCCCTCTCCCCGCTTGCGCCTGAGTCTGGTTCTCTTGGATCTCAGACAAGAATTCCAGCTCCTGCGCTCCCTCTCCCACATTCCCCATCCCCAGTTTGCATTTGACTCTGCCATACAGTGCAACTGCGTTGTCCTGGTCCAGCTGCGATGCCTTATCATATATTCCTATGGCCTTGGAGAAGTCGTCGATTGCGCATGTGATCTCAGCCTTTAGAGAGAGGTGGGCAGAGGTCTCTTCGATTCCAATCGCTTGATCCAGCAGTTCCGAAGAGATAGCCATAAGTCTAGGACGACGTCCGCACCAGTTGAACACGATGCGCGCTACCTGAGCGTAGAGGGAGTGGTTCGAGGGGTCGTTGCGCTGGATCGAGTTCTGGAGGTCTTTCAACCTCTGAATGAGGGCGGGGGAATCGGGGGAAAAGATGAGCAGGTTGATAGAAAGCAAAAGGAGAGCAGGGATGTAAGAATTATCGAGTTTGAGGATCACCTCGATGGAAGAGATCGCCTCTTCCCACTCTCCCGCATTGGCTAGGACCTTTGCTTTCAGATCAAGGGCAGGGATGAAGGAGGGCCACTTGGCGACAATTCTGTTGAGCACATCCAAGCACTCCCTCGTCCTCCTAATCTTCTCCAGCGCCCTCGCCTTACCCAGGAGAGACGGGAGGTCATCGGCGAACACCCCTAGTGAGTTGTCGAAATAAAGCTCTGCTTTCTTCTCCATCCTGGCGTTGCCACTATCTGAGCATATGCATCCACTTAGATGATTAGGTAATGCCGCACTGGGGTTCTTCTCCAAAACCTTATCCACACACTGTTTCGCCTGCTTCAGCTTGTCCGTTAGCCAGAAGAACCTCCCCGCGAAGAGAAAAGCGTCGTCATCGCTGTTTTTCGTCCACGTCTTAAGGTCCTCTTTCACGTCTGCGAGGAGAGGAGAAGAACCTTTCTTGTATGCCGAGATCAACGCAGCAGCAACGGACAGGGCAACAAGGGGAATGTTCCTCATCGACTCTAGGTCCCTCACTCCCTCCGTATAGTTCCCCACCTGGCACTGTGCGTATGCTCTCCAGAACCTAGCAAAGACTTCGCAACCAGGGATTCTCCTGCTGATTGCCTCTGCGCACGTCCTGTGCACGTACGAATACATCTGTTTCTGAGCATAGTACTCCACTGATGCGTAAAACTCGACCAGGTTGGGGTTGTCGGGCCCTGCTGGAGTGTCCACTGCAGCATACATGCCTGACATATTCGAGATACTACAGAAGAGAAATGCATACAGCAAACAATTAAAAAAGGAAAAGAGTTGCACGTTGTGAAAGAAACCGCATAAAAAACAAATAAATAGTAAACATATGGAAAGAACAAACAGGGGAGTAGCAATGGAACATGCGTATTAATGGATAAAACAGCTGATTTAAGTAAAACATCAACAGAATTAGAGCGAATATAGATTGGTTGAACATATGGAATCTGAAGCACGAACAAGAAAGAGGACACAAACATTGGTTATTTCAAGAAAGATATCAGTCCACATATTCCCTATAAAAGGTACGGAAGTAAACAATAAAAAAAAATTGAACAACTCTGGATATTTGAGTGTTTGTAGGTTAGGAAAACTGGAATAAAACGAATGAGGAGAATAGAAAAATGCTGCATTGGCCGTTTGTGGTCACTTCCAGTTCACAAATGTTCTAGGAGAATTGTATACATCAATCAAAATAACAGAAAAACTATGAACTGTTAAGGAACCATCTTTGGGCATGTTAGCAGTCGTACTTAAACTCGATTTACAAGGTAGATCTATAACAAAATAAACAATGTTCTATCAGAAAATACTTGCTTTTTTTCAAATGGGACCCCAAAGTGGAGATATTTCTATTCAAAATGTTTATTTGGAAGGATACAAGTAACGGTTTGGTCTAAAACAAGAAATACTCGGCACACAGTTTGTAATTTAATGAGCGAAACTGAAAATTATATATTTAATTTTGTTAGAATTGAGATTTGTAATTTGTGTAAAGCATGCATCCAGTGAATATGGTATGATCTTGGCTAAAATATAGAAAAATTAGTGTTGAGATTGTCGAACACGTCTAACACTCCTTTAATGATTAATATCTGAAACTACGCAGTATGCCTCCTGGAAATTCCGTGTTACTGGCAGTGGAGGCGCTGACAACCAGGATCGCCCGGTTGAATGAGATTCGTGAGGAGATTGAAAACCTTCCTGAGAAGGATCTGAATTCTATTCCTCTTTGTAAGTTCGTAGGCGGAAGACCTGAAGAGGACGCATCTCCTGTCTTCACGGATGCGGACTATCTCAGTAAGCTCAGTGATTTGGGTTTGACTCCCCTTGCAATTAACCAGACTTTGGTGTTTAAGATAATAGAGGCATGCATTAAGCAGGCGGAGGGAAGGAGATGCAACGAAAAGACTAAGTTGATTGCTGCTGATTTGGATAAGCTAAAGCCTCACATCCACTCCACTGACCCAGAGGTAGGTGCATGTTGTATTTTATTAATCGTGCCTATTTTGTGTGCTGTGTGTTGTTTGTTGTGTGTGTGTTTGCGTTGATGTGCTTCTGTGTAGTTTAACAAAAGCATGATGGGTTGTGTGTATGCTTTGTGTTCTCGGTTTTTGTTGTTCAATGCGGTGTGATATATGTGTATGTGTATATATGGTGTATACATATGTGTGCATGTATGCGTCGATGTGTGTTGTGTATGTGTGTGCCGTGTTTGCATGGTGTGGTTGCGTAGGTGGCGGAAAGTGCGAAGGAGAAGAGGACAGAATTGAACCAAGAGATCAACGAACTGAAGGAGGGAAGGGAGAAAGCGTTAGACGCAGCAAACGTGTTGGTGACGGAGATGAAGATTATGCGAAGGGGAAAAGTGATCAACCTGGACTCGGACTTTGTTTCGCTGGGGATGGTGGTGGAGATTTGGTTTCAGATGAACCTCCGTGTGCAGCTGTCGAGGGCGAAGCATGCGTTGAATGGAATGTTAGTTGCTAGGAGTGGTGTGAAGAAGGAGATTGAACTGCTCGACAGTCCTAGACAAATGTCTAGTGGAGCAGGAGGCGCGGGAGGAGCATCAAAGACGAATGTGCTGCGTAAGACTGCGATTGCGAATGCTAGACACGCGGTTATAGACCACCTGGAAGATACAAAAAAGCAAAGGAGGTGTCTGCCTCCGCCCTTCCCTCTCTCTCCTCCTCCGCCTCTTCGTCTTCCCTCGCTCACTCATCGGGACTCGTAGCTTCGCTTTCTTTCGCGTCTCCAACTCCCCTCTCGTTCGTACCTGAGGAGGAGAGGGAGAAGAAAGAGGCGAAAGACCGTCAATTGAGCGACATGTTGAAGCGAGAGGAGTTCTCAGCTGAGCGGAGGTTCCCGATTGGGTCTTCGGTTGACGTATTAGGATATTCTGGGTCTGTTTCCTGGGTTGGGTCTCTCAACATCGGAGACACCGTGTGGGTCATCGTTCGCACCGTACACCCTCACTCGCACTTACCTCTGCCCAAACTCTTCACTCCCTCCTCCTTGATCCTCTCTCTGCCCCCCTATCTATTCTATCTGTCCTTCGCTGTCCCCCTGAGAACGCGGTCATCGCTCCTGCGGCAATGGTTTTTGCTCACAAGGAAGTTGACGTCGTAAGAAAATCAATGAAAAATAACAACGCAGCTATGAAAATTCAAGACGCCGCTAGGAAGTGGAGGCGGAGGGTCACGTTGAAGAAGGAGATGAGGGGGGAAACACTGAGGAGGCTCTCGAATCCGATCGTGGATTCAATCGCATTGGGGGTTGGGTTTTCTTCTCTATCCTCGTCTTCCTCCTCCTCTTCTTCTGCCTCTTCTCCCGTTTCACTCTCCTCCCTTGTCGCTTGTCTTCTGTGTAACCCAGTCGTACATTCCCCTATATCTAAGGCATACGCTGTTGTCGTGTGGATAGCCCATAACATCGCATATGAGTGGTTCGTGTCTTCGCCTTCCAACACCTCCAACACCACGGGGATCAGGGGCGTGACTAATGTCAACGAACAAGCAGAGGAAGAGGGAAGAGGCGACGCTGCCTCTGTGGATCTAAGCGTGCTCGCAAGTCCTTCTCTTGTGTTGGCGAACAGAAAAGGAAACGCCGAAGGTAAGTGATATCTCTCGTCTATTTGAGTCGAATTAGCATGCGAATGCCTTGAATGGTGCATATAATTTACGATCCGTTACTCATGTTTATGCAGGGAACCGTATATATAGATGGCGATGTGCACATGTAAATTCACTTCTATGCAACCCCTGTCATACGTCGAATCGTAGTTGTCAATGGCTCCTGTCCAAAAACACCTCCTAACTCCCTTAACTAACTATTCAATTCTTCCCTTGTCAATTCCTCCTTATTCGCTTTCCTCTCCCTTTCCTCTCCCTTTCCTCTTTCTTTCCTCCCTTTTTCATTTCTTCCGACCCCCTTTCACTCCCTTTGTCTCTCGTGTTTCGTTCTCTCTTCGTTTGTTCCTAGGTCTATCTCGGTTGTTCATGGATATTCTCTCCCTCGTGAACATCCCCTGCATAACAATCAAAGGTATATCCAAGTGGGTGAGGGGGTCGTGGGAATTCCAACAGTCAATGACATCTCCTTCTCTCTCCGCCCTCACATCATCCTCCTCTCCTTCCTCCTCCTCTTCTTCCTCTACCCCCTCCCCGTCCTCCCCCTCTTCCTCTACGTCCCCTTCCTCCTCATCCTCCTCGTCATCATCCTCATCCTCCGCTGCTGATCACTGCTGGAACGCTTTCTTCGCCGACGGCCAATGGCACTTAGTAGACGTAACCAAGGCAAAGGGGAGGTGGGCACTCACTTCGTTCCTCTCCTCCTTCTCACCCGCATTCATCTGCCCTTCTCCCTTCCTGTTGTCTCATTCTCACTTCCCCTCTCATTCGTGATTCCGTCCTCTCCTATCAAGATTCCTGATCTGAACAAACTTAGATCGAATCCTTCTCTCCTCCAATTCCTGCACGTTCCTCCTCCTCCGTCTCCCTTCCCTCTCTTCTCCTCCCTCGCATCCCCCTCTCTCTCCCCTGCTCTCTCGTATCTCTACTCTAAGCCCACATCATCCCTCTCCTCCTCCTCCTCTTCTTCTTCCTCCTCCTCCTCTCCCGTGGCTTATCCCCTGCACTCTCTTCTTCCCCGTCCCTCCCCTCCCTCTCCCTCTACTCGTTTCTCTCATCTCCCATCCTCTCTCCTCATGCGATCGAACTAGGGGTCAAGGTCATATACCCAAGAGAAGCCTCCCCTTCTCTTCTTCTCCTTTCCACTGTTTCTGTATCGAAGTCCCCTCCACCGCGACCATATCCGCAGTCCTCTCCTTCTCTTCCTCCTCCTCCTCCCTTTCCTTCTCAAGTGTGAAGACAAACACTGTGTCCTCCTTCCCCTTCCCTTCGCCGCCCTCCTCCTCTTCTTCCACGACTGCCCCCTCTGCCTCCTCCCTCTTCTCCCATTGCTGTGATGTCCGCTACTCCCCAGGTCCCTCAGCAGATAGACTAATTGCCATAGTGGTCGTTGTTTTCCCTGTCAAGGGGAGGTATTCGCTCTCTCTTTTCTCGTCCACTCCCGCTCTTTCTCCCTCCCACTTCTCCTCTCCCTCCGCCTCTCTCGCATCCTCTCTCTTCCGCTCCATCTGCCCCTCCCCTTCCTCATCCTCCTCTCCCTCCTCCTCCTCTTCTGCATCCGCCCCCTTCCCCCTGCACACCGACCTTGTCTCGAAATTCTTTGTCACTTGTTCCCTCGGTATTTCAGACCTCCTCCTTGTCCGTTCTGTTCAAGTTGGATACCTTCAAGTCGTCAGAAACAACGTTCTTTCACTTCTTGGAGAATACGCTGCACACAAATTCCGTCAGGCTCAAAGCGAACTTGTTACTCTCTCCTCTTCTTCGTCTTCTCCTTTGTCCTCTCCTTCCACTGTTTCACCATCCCCTTCTTCTCTAGCAGAGAAGGTATGTGTGGAGGTACTGGGGAGCAGTGTGTTTGGTCAAAGAAGAGGAGGAGTCGGACTGAGTGGAACTTCAGACGACCTTTTCTCCCTCCTCTCCCCCTCCTCTGGGTTCATTGACTCTGCCTCTCCCACTCTCTTCTCCCTTGCCTCCGCTATCCCCCTTGAGAAGGTTGTCGTCTCTAACAAAGTCAAGTGGGTCCAGCTCTCTCTCGTTGCTGTCCTCCCTCCCCTCTCCTCCTCCTCTTCTTCGTCTTCCTCTCCATCTTCTAGCCCACACATTGGAACTATCGATCTCCTCGATGTTTCATTCAACGAGCAAACACTCTCCTCCTCCTCCTCCTCCTCCTCCTCCTCTTCCTCATCTTCGAAGTTACTCTCCTTCGACTCTTTCTTGGATACGCCTTCTCTTCTATGTACGTCTCTCCCCTCCTCCTCCTCTGCTCCTTTGACATACATCTACGAAGGAAAAATTAATGTAGATGCAGACGGAGACGTTGATGTGATGGTTCAGCCTATCGGTGTCTCTTCCTACACTAAGGTCTTCTCGATAACAGTTGTGTGCGTCCCCTCTTCTTCCTCCTCCCCGTCCTCCTCCTCCGCGTCTTCATCTTCCTCTTCTTCTTTGTCAGCTTCCTCCCTCTCCTCCGCCCTGCTTCCTCTTCTGAAGGTTCGGTCCCCACTCGGTTTGACTGTACTTGACTCCTCCTCCTCTTCCTCTTCCTCTCTCTCCGACATCCCAGGGTGCAAACTGATCCCTACTTCTCTTGTGAGCACTCAAGTGTCGATTGATCAAGTGGGCATTTCTTTCGGTTCTTCTATCCACCTGCTCTCCGTATACTCTGCTTCCCCCTCTGTCATTTTCACCTTTTCCACCTCTTCTTCCGCTTCCCTTCGCGTCGTGATGAAACATCTAGACAACGGTCTCTTCGTCGACTCCGCGTACTGCTCAAAGGTTGACTCCTCCAGCGAAAACGCAGCGTTGTTGGTGCAAGAAGTCAGAGAACTACAGCGAAAGGCAGCGCTGCCCCTCGTCTCCTCCTCCTCCTCCTACGCCAAAGGAGCATCCTCCATCGTCCAGTATGCTGGACCTCTCAGGCAAGAGCCCTGCGCAGAACCACCGCCTCTTCCTCCTCTTCAGCGCTCTCGGGATCTTCTCTGTCCGCTTCCCATGCCCTTTCTTCCTCCCACTCCTCACCTCACTCCTCCTCGTCTTCGTCTTCCCCTTCTGATATCTCAATTTGGCAGGTCGTGGGGGTGTGGGGGACAGAAGGGTCTTACGAGATCATGGTGTACGCAAACGAAGGAGCAGAAGAAGACAAGGCTGCTGCGATGCAGGTTGTTGACGAGAGAAAGGAAGAGAAGGAAGCGGAGGGAGAGAAGGGTAAGGAGAAGGTAAAGGAGAGACAAGTGAAGAAGTCCAAGTCTCCCATCTACTCCCTCTGCCTCAACTTCAGGCTCATGGCTGTGAATTCGGAGTCTCCGAGCGAGGGGGAGGAGGATGAAGAAGACAAATCCACTGAAGAGTACTAGGGGACTAGGGTGTATTGAGTATGTAGCATGAGACCTTTATATACATGCGTTTATGAGTGTGTATCTGAATGTGCAGTGCTCTGAGCTACAGCGCATGATTTGTGCGTTCCTTCATAACTCATCTGTTGACTTCTTTATGCTGCTCCTTGTCTTTGTCTCGTTTCCTCGATGGGGGATTCCACTCACAGACTTAAACTACAGATGATCCGATACGTGTATGTCTTCCAACGCGACATCCTCCTCGTTCTTCATATTTGTTCTTTTCTTTCTCTTCCCTTCTCCTTCTTTTCGCTTCCTCTGCTTCTCTTCCTTCTCTTCCTTCTCTTTCTTGCTCTCTTCCCCTCACCTCTTTTATCTGTCTCTCGCCTTCGTAGTCTCGCGGGGACTTAGCTCTGTTATTTCGTACCACACAAATCATGTGTGTGTGTTGCGCATGTATGTATACTACCTACATGTATTCGTTGTTGTATTAGTTTGTTTATTGATGTGTCTTGTTCATCTTGTTTGTCCTCTCGTTTTTCGTCTCTTCTCCTCTGTTCTTTTCTTTTTTCACCTTATCTCCGGTCTTAAATTGGTTTTCTTTGTTCGCTGCATCTATGTGTGTATATTTTGTTGGTATTGCATTCAATATGCATAATGACTAATTCTAAGTCAATCGAATAAACGGACATGTTTTACGATTATTTGCGTTTCCAAGGGCAAGTATGTTTTGAATATATGCCAAAGCAGACAGTGATCTCAATTCGAATGAATCTGATTAGCTTCGTAGTAGCAAATTTGTATGGCTCAACTTCAACAGAAGAAAATTAACTTCGTCGCCAATCTGTATCTCAGAAGTTATGCTTTATTCATATGTTGTATTCTTTTCAAGTGTAATCCATGAGTTGCCCTTGTAACTCAGTCGGTAGAGTGTTCGGCTCTTAACCGATTAGCCGCGGGTTCGAGCCCCGCCAGGGGCTCTCTTTTCAATGAGGACTTAGCTCAAATGGGAGAGCGCCAGACTGAAGATCTGGAGGTACCGTGTTCGATCCACGGAGTTCTCATTTTTTTTATAAGTACGGTATGATATGTTTCCAAAGTAAAGAATTGAATGGAATAAGCGCTATGATTATATTTGTATTTATTTCAAAGCAGCTGATGACGTTGGAATACCTTAGCGTAGTCGGAGGTATTCCACACATTTCGAAGACTCTACGTATTGTTGAGTGTGCAACGCTACGAAGGATAAAGCATGATGAATCTTTTATATAAGGATATTATATACACATTGGCATACATGCGTACAATGCACTGCATGCATGAAGATGTAACGCAACTCGATTGGAAAGGAAGACAGCAATCGGCATACGCACATGGATACCACATGCATACCGCATGGATACCCCCAGGCATAGGGGAATACAAACAAGATATGAGAACTTAGACATTATAGAAGGCAACGCATAAGCTGATAAACATAATAGGCTTCCTCTTCTCAACTCTCTTGCTTTCATTGGCCCAAGTCTGTTCTCAATTTGAGGTATTTCTCAATGTCACTGGGAGAACAAGGAAATATGACGGCACAGATAGATAGGGGAGGACAAGGAGAACATTTGGTGTTAGAGAAGAAACGCAAGCAAAGAAAGAAAAGAAAGGAGGGAAAGAAAAGAAACCAGAGGAACAAGGGAAAGATGAAACAAGAGAAGCAGAAGAGAGGGAGCGAGGGGGACTCAGGAAAAGAGACGGTGGGAAACGGAGTGAGAGAAGGGAGTTACAGAGAAGAGATATACAGAGAAGAGATAGAAAGAGAGACCGTACCTTTTCTTGAGCTTCCAGTTGTTTTGTTTGTCGCTGTTAGCATACACAAGGACCTCTTCCGCTCTCTCTGCCTGTAGAACAGTGCAAATCTGATTGACCTTGTCCAGCTTGTCTCTGATCGAGAAGGAGAAGGAAGAGGCGTAGGAGAAAGAGGACTGAGAAGACAGACTCGAAAGATGAGAACTCCAAGATGAGATCAAATAGCGGATATCCTTGTCGAACTGGAATAAGAAACGGGGAGGGCGGAAGGAGAGGCGGAAGGAGAGGCGGGATGAAGGGAGAGGAAGAGGATCGGGCGTGAGAAGAGACGCAAGAGAAATCAAGACAAGGATAAGATGAGCGAAGAGGGGTGAGGGGGGAGAGAGAGATAAAATCAGTTAGAACAGAAAAAGGTGGGAAATATGAATTAGTGTTTTAAGAGACTAGAAGAGAATGGTGTTTGCGATTACGTGTGCATATATTGTAAGGAAAGATGTGAATGTGTGTGTGTGTGTGTGTGTGTGTGTGTGTGTATGTGTGTTGGACAAGACGGGTATACCTGGAGTGCTCCCCAAATGGAGAAGGAGAGAGAGGTGAATTCATTTCAATCTTTTTCGAGATGAAGTTGAGGAGGGAAGAGTAGAGAGAGTCCAGGTTAGGGAAGCAGAGGAGGAGGGAAAAGATGTTCATGTACTTGGTGACGGAGAAAGCGAGCAGCGACGAACGAAGGGGAAATATGATTGCCCTTGAACTGCTGCTGGGAAACGTTGTAGTTCTCTTGCGAGGTGAGGTCCAGCTCTTCTTTGACGTGGGAAGTCAGCCTGGTCGCCAGGATGTAGATTCCCTTCTTCAACAACAAGTCAAACTGAGAATGGAAGGAAAGAAGGAGGGGGAATGGAGGCAGGAAGAAAGGGAGCGAAAGGGGAGGTAAGCGGAGGAGGTAAGCGGAGGGAAGGAGAAGCAGAGGGAAAGAAAGCGAAGGAAAGGGAGCGAAAGGGGAGGTAAGCGAAGGGAAGGAGTGAGAAGCAGAGGGAAAGAAAGCGAAGAAGAGCGAGGGAGAAGGAAGGAGAAGACAGGGGAAGAAAGGATTGAGTAGTGAGGGGTAATGTCTACGTGGGAAGAACAGGAGAATGTTGTTCATAAAAAGAAGAAAGAGAAAGAGAAAGAGAAAGAGAAAGAGAAGTGGGATGAGAGATTGAAATACCTGGGAAAGAGACTGAGTGAAAAGCTCTATAGAATTGTGAATAAAGGTGAGTTCTGCGTCGGTATTAGCGGAGAAGACGGAAGGAACCTTGGACTCTGTTTCCTACAGGAGGGATAAGGAAAGGGAATAGTAACGATACGGAATGAGAATGGGAAAGGACAATGATAAAAAAAAAAAAGAGAGAAAGAACAATGAAAATAGAAAGGAACAAGGACGGAGGGAACGACAAGAAGAGGGGCATGGGAGGAAGACAGAGAAGGAAAGGCAAAGCAAACACAAAAGGAATAATGAAAAAAAAAAAAAAAAAAAGGAGAGTGACGAGAAAAGGAAAAGAAAAAGAAAGATAACAATAAAGAAAGAAAGAGGGTAAGAAAGATAGGAATAAAGAAAGAAAGAGAACGAGCTAGGAAACAACAGAGAGAGTGGAAAAGAAGAGATTATGAATGATATGAAAAATGAATGATCATACCTTGATCAGAAGGGTCAGGTTGGATGAGACGAAGGAAAGGTTGTTGAGTGTGGAGAGGAAGGAGGAATAAATGGAAACCTGGGAGCGAAGGCAGGGGGAGAGAGCTAGGGAAGATAGGGAAAGAGAGGAGAGCGAAGACGAAGAAGAGGGAGGGGTAATGGGGAGGGAAGAGGGGAAGTGGAGCTCTTGGCTCGGTAGATGTTGGTCCCCAACACCTTCTTCATCTCTATTGAGGGGGACTTGTAGCTTCTCGTCTTCCTCCCTCTCCCTCTCCCTCTCCCTCTCCTTCTCCCTCTCTCTCTCTCTCTCCCTCTCTCTCTCGCTATCTCTTCCTTCCCTCCTGTCTCTCTCCCTTTCCCTCTCCCTCTCCTTCTCCCTCTCCCTCTCCCTCGCCCTTTCCCTGGCATCCTTCTCTCTCTCCTCCTTCAGCATTGCCGTCAAGTCCTGGCTTAGGCTTTCCCTTCACCTTGAACTCAGTTGCGAAACGAACTAAACGATCTACGAACAAAGTCTGAGCAAACGAGGAGATAAACGGAAAGAAGGGACGGGAATGGGAAGGAAAAGGAGAGGAGTCAAGAGAAGGGAAGGAAGAGAAGGGAAGAGGAGGAAGAGAAGGAAGGAGGATGATGAGAAAGGAAGAGGAGGATGAAAAGGAGGTGGGAAGGAAGAGTGATGTTAGTCATATGTGTAGGTATGTATACATGCATTTATGAATACGTGTATGCTGCGTGTATGTGTGTGTGTGTATGTGTGTGTATGTGTGTGTGTGTGCGTATATGTATAGGTGTATGCATATGTGTCTGTATCTGCACATGTGTCTACGTATGTGTGCTAACGCAACGGAACTACCTGAAGAGATTTCACGGACGACGAAAGCGAGTGCAAGGACGCAAAGGAGAAGGGGCAAAGCGAAAACAAACATCTGTCGAGGGATTTCTTGATGACAAGAGGGAGTCGTCGGCGATAGAGGAGTAGGGTGAGGAGGAGAAGAGAGGATCAATGACCCGAATATAACGGACTCGTCGGTGAAGACCAGGGAGGAAGAGGGCGCAGAGGAGGAGAGGAGACGGAGGAAGAGGAAGAAGAGAGCGGAATACCTTGATCTTGTCTAACCGTCTCATCCACAAAGCCAACGGAAAGCGGGAATAGAGAGGCAGAGGTTATGGTTAAGGCGGCGGTGGGCGAGGAGGAAAGCGAGGAAGAGAGGTGAGGAGAGGGAGGGAAGGAGATAGGGGGACCTGGTATTTAAGATGTTGTGGTACTCTCCTGTGTTCCTCCTCTCCTATGACTTTCTCCAGAGACTGAAATATGAAGGATCGCATTTTGAAGCAGACAAATACAATTGCCGGTTAGGATAGGGTAGAGATATATAGAGATCAAGACATGCTTACATGTGCTGCATGTGTGTATGTGTGTAGTTTGTGTGTATGCATGTGTTTGTGTGTATGTCATGTGTTTGTGTGTATATGAGCACGACTGTAGCGATTGCAATAACTTACGAGAGAGAAGATGTTATTTTCGAATAGACGTATTCAAGTGGATGCAAGAGGATGGCTAAATTGTTCAGGTTCAGATCATTCATATTTCCAACGCCGATCCATTCGTTCTTCAGCAATCTCTCCACTGAGCTTACCAAAATATCTTCCTCCTCCTCCTCTCCTCCTCCTCTCCTCCTCCTTCTCTCTCCCCATCTCCCTCCTCTCCTCGATGGAGCCCTTCTCATCATTTCCTTCCTTTCGTTCCTCCTCCCCATCCCTCTCTCTCCCCACCCTTCCCCTCCTCCTTCTTTTTTCCCTCCTTCCTCTCCCACACATTGAACTGTCCTGAAAGAAAACCTCAATTGAGAAGGATAGCGAGAGGGAGAGGAGCAGAGAATGGAAAGAGAATCCTCTCTCTCCTCGGTCTCTTGCTTCTTCTCTGGCTTTCCTCTCCACGTCCCTCATCCTCACCACAACTCCTCCTTCCTTCTTCACGTGCTTCTCCTTCTCCTCGCCCTCCCTTCCCTCCCTCTCATCAGCCTCCCCTCTCCCTAGGTTTGTAGTCTCGATCCCCTCTCTTTCTTCGAAGGGAGATATCTCTGAATGAAAGGGTACTTTCTCACCACCCGATCGTACGCAGCTGAGGAGAGAGAGAAGCAAGACGAGGCGAACGAAGAAATATCTTCCCCACGATTTCAAGTTCAGATATTTTCTTCCTCTCAGATATTTTGTTCGCTTGTTTGTGGAGCTGATTTCTCCTATTGATCTCAATTTGAGATAGACAGAGCGCAGCTACTGAGAGGGAAGAGAGAGATGCGAGGGAGAGGGAAGAGAATCTATTTGAGGGGGATGAAGAGGAGGGGGACGCAGAGGACGATGAAGAGGAGGGTGAGGAGGGTGAGGCTGGGCCTGATGCCTTGGAAGAGTGAGTCCTGAGTTGGGTGACTGCCTTGTCGATAATTGCTGACGTGAGCAAGTGGAACTGGGAAATCTCTCTCCCCACCAACGCAAACTCCTCCGCTTGCTCATCCAACAATGAAAGACCGGAGGAAAGGGCTTGAAAAAAAGACATACGTTCGACGGAAAAGAGTTAAGGGCAAGGAAAGAAAGGGAAAGGAAAGGGAAAGGAAAGAGAGAGAAAGGGAAAGAAAAAGAAACAAAAGGACGGCATGAGTTAGCATAAGAAATGAGAGTATGGAGAAGAAGGGACAGGGAAAATGAAAAAAAGACAGGGCAAGCAGGGAAAATGCAAAGACGGAGGACAAAATGCAGATAACTGAGATAGGAAAAATGAATGAGCACTCAGAAAACAAGTACTGATAAAATAAAGGAACGAGGTAGCGTAGGGTCTGTACACGCAATATCAGAAGTACACGCCGACATACATAGCATCCACGTATAAGCAAGCGCATGTAGTCTGTCGAGTATGGCTGCTTGCACACACACTAACACAACACATCTAACACAACATATGCATTCACAACGACTCGAAGTGCGAGGCATAAAAATACATCAAGCTCTACCACTGTCTGAAGACTCGTCCTTTTCAGAGTACAGCAAGTCCCCCTCTCCCTTTTCCTCCTCCTCTCGCGTTCCCTCACCCTCTCCCTCTCCTTCGCCTTCATTTTCTCTATGTGTTCTCTTTCTTTTTGAATACAGGTGAGGATAAGTTCCTTCGTGTTCTTCTTTTTCTTCATCTCCGCAACTAACCACTCAATTTGAGAGTACACGCACGTGTATATATTAACTGAAAAGACTCCTCCTGCACCCGGGCAAAAAGACTTGTTAACGATCTTCAAGTGGAGTGAAAGGTATTTGCTGAACACTTGAAACACGTAACTAGTCAGATCTGAAAAGCACACAAGTGCAGCTGGTGAAAAAGATGAACTCGAAATTCCCTTTTTCTTCAAGTCAGACAGAGCCTTGTCAGTGATAACGGACGAGTAGATGTTGATGGCGTGATAAATATCTCCGATTCGTGAGAGGAGCACTGAGTTCTGGAGGACCTGAGCCTCGCTCTTCTCCCTTCTCTTTTCGTCGATCTCCTGAAGTAGCCTTGCCCTCACCCTCTCCACCAGCGTCAAGAACAAGCTCTTGTTATCGCTTCGGACGTCTTTCCCAGATGACACGAGTCGATCCTCCTCCTCCTCATACTCCGCCTCTCCTCGCCCCCTTCCCCTTTCCCTGCTCCCGCCTCTTTCGCCCTCACCGTCCCTCTCCCTCTCCCTCTCCCTCTCCCTCATCCTGACTTCGTGCAAGGCATTGGCTGCCTCCGTGAGGTCTCCACTGAGAAGGGAAGAGTTGACGACGCGTACACACCTTTCGATGTCTAATGTATCGTCCAGATGGTGCAGAATTGTTTTCAGACTTTCCCTCGCCCTGTCCAGCTCGTTCACCTGCGCAGGAGAGGGGGCGGAGGGGATGCGGGACAGAAGTGAAGACAGTGCCAATGGGAGGAGGACACCCAGATCACATGAATGAAAGTATGAGTGGGCAAGAGGAGAATAAGAGATTGTTGCGTTGGTAGTATGGGTAAATCATCCAAAAGGATCGGCCGAAGGTATGTGGATACCAATAGATGTATAATGAAGTGGGGTGAGGGTGGGCGATAGTTGGTGGGAGCAAGTGGAGCGTATGTATCGACATATAAGTACGCATTTGTGCGTAAAAATGCAAAGGTGTTAGTGCAGTGAACAAAGGGGAAGTACAATCAATAAGGGACTGAATGTCAACGTGAAAAAAAAAGAGAAGGTAAGCAAACGAATGTTGCCCACTACTGGCAAAGACAACGAACGAGTGTGACTGATGTGGGGAATGTATGTCGGCATTGGCACTGTATCTCTATATAGAATGCGATGTGACTTTTTTAGTAAAGCGAATGCCCCGTGCAATCAGACTGAGCTCGACTCATTCTGAATATTTCGTATAGTGAATGAATTGCATGTATACAACTTTATCAATCCCTGTCTCAATAGAAAGACGTGATACTGTAGAAGAAGATAGAAATGGCATAGAATAGAAAGAATCTACTCCACGGTTCTCCTGTGTAGAGAGAGGTTAGGTGTGTACCTTCTTATTCAATGTCTGAGCCACTTTACTGCTTCTTCCAATCTGGGAAGACAACTCCTGGGACTGGATACGGATCATATTAAAGTTTGGTATTTGGTTGTTGTTTCTGTTTCCGATCGTCAGAGATAAGACGAAATCATCGATTTCCCTCTCCAGACTCGACTTGCATTCAAGCATAGAGTTTAACTCTTTATCTGCATTCACTAAATCATCCTTGTTTTGCTGGATAGCCGAAAGAATTTCACTTCTACTGAGGATACGTTTAGTAGATCCTTGCGCACCAGACATGGCAAATGCAATTCCTCACTTTTTCTTGCCTTTGAGTTTTTTCTCCCTTGCACATAGAAAGTGCAGTCTCAAATTGAAGTATCCTAAGGAAGCATGCAAGCTAGCAACTAAAAGTGGTAGTTAACTCTTTTCAACGGACTCTAAAATATATGTAAAATTGGAATAATGTTTTCAATATTTGTGTATATATAATTTTGTGGGTAGTAAAACTCTGTATTGAAATACAAAATCCTCGAAGAGAAAATACGGTGGCGGTTGTTTTCTGCTGATAAATTGATTAATTAAACAACTGCTGCTAAAAATGCCGATGTGCAATGTTATCTAAAACCTGCAACAGGGTGCGCAGCGTCTCAGTGAGCTGAAATAAGCAAGCGAAAGAAAAGTGCCCAACGGAATAAGTCAGCGCAAGGTCGCATCGCGTGTAATGTACACGCAAGTGGTAATCTGGGTAAATCTAATGTGTTGAAGAGAAGCAGGAATAAAAGCTATAGGCATGGAACACGATGTACATGGGAAGAGGTAAATACATGTGACAACATGAACTCGCGAATTCATTCACAGGGTTTCCTGACGCCAGAAAAAAGGTGGTGTCAGCGACCACCAAAACCAAGAAAACACCGCAAAGGCATTAGAACACATCGGAGCATGCCTTACAGCGTTCTTCACTCGACGAAGAATCACCCGAAGAAGCGCAACTTTTCGTAGATAGAAGAGTTGTCTAGTGATACATACCTGAAATGTCACATCCAAAACCACATGAATAACTCAGACGTAGAATTAGTTATTCAATTATTTCATTTCATTTCATTTCACTTCATTTCAATGAGTTAGCAGCATTACAACATTCTACGATCAAGTAAATAATAACATAGTTTTATTGGTAGACTATAAGAAAAAAAAAACACAACAAAAACAAGCTCATTTCTCAAAAGACAAGAATAAGAAGAACGAGCAAGTCAAGTCAAACAAAAAGACAGAAAACAGATGATATACATCAACGAAAACATAGAATGCACGCAAGTTTAAATAACATATAGAAACTATTCAAAGTCTGAGAACGTTGGGAAAAAAACGAATATGTAACCAGAGGAAGTGTGTGTAGAAGATGAAGAAAAGGAAGAGGAAGAGGAAAAAGAAAAGGAAAAGGAAAAGGAGAAGGAATAAGAAAAAGAAAAATGAGAAAGAAAAGGAAGAGGAAAATAAAAGGAAGAGGAAAATAAAAGGAAGAGGAAAATAAAAGGAAGAGGAAAAGAAAAAGGAGAAGGAAAACGAAATAAAAAAATAAAGGACAAAGGACAAAGGAAAAGACAAGCAATCAATACGAAAAATTATTCAATACGAAAAATAATTCAATACGAAAAATAATTCGTGTAACAAAGTGACATGAAAAATGAAACTCCAGACTCGGGGAGGTGGGCTCTAGGAAGATAGGCGACGGGAGGAAGAAGGGTTAGGAGAGTGAGGAAGGACTGCTAGTTAACAGCGCATGCCTTAGCTGTTAAATTTAGAACAACTCTACTTAACTGCTGAACTGTGAGATTATCTGGATAACAAGGGGGTCGTTAGCCCTGAAAGCAAGCTTAGCGTTCACACAGGGAATGTCGTCCTTTTGCGAAAGCACAAAGCCAGCCCTACAGAGGGCGGGGCAGCCGGTCACGAATGTTCCCGAGAGGTTGATAGCATAAGTCTTGGAAGAGGGGTCGACGGGAGCAGTGTTAGAGCAAGGACACATTCCGATACGGTCGAGAACAGCGTCCAGAGCCTCCTGAATCGAAGCGCAAGAGAGGACGAAGCGGAGTCCAGCCTCGTCAGATAGATTCTCTCCGGAGGGAGTAGTGGGGTGTGCGGCAACCCTTGCCGATGCCTCCCTCTTTGCGTCTTCCCACAGCGCCTTGAACTCGGGGAGAGACTTAGCCTCTCCGACGCATTTGATGAGATCAGATCCGGAGATATCAACATCCTCCAACGAGTACTCGTCCTCCTCCTCTCCGCCGTCCTCCTCGGTCATCACGAAGCTAAGGGAACAGCGAATGCGTTGTGCAGTGAATGAAGCCACGGAGTCGTCAGTCTTTCTCTCGACCAATACGAAGCAGCGGCCGGAGTGAGAGGGGGGATGGGGGAGGAGCAGGGGATGGGAGCCACCAAAGAGTAGGAAGGAGGCACGGAAAGGGAGACGGAGACAGAGGAGAGCGAAGAAGAGGGGAGATTGTTGGTGACGTCGAAGTGGAAGAGGATGTGGCGAGGGTATGTGTGTTTGACGTACACAACGTTAATCTCGGTCTCAGACTCCGTGAGAGGAGAGGGGGAAGAGGAGCGGAGTAGAGGGCCGAGGGAGAAAGGAGAGAGGCGAGACTCAGCGGCCAAGACGGACTCGTAAGGGTTGGAGATGAAAGAGGAGGAGGAAGAAGAAGCAGTAGTAGGGTCGGCAAAGAGAGTGCTGGCGGAGACAGAAGAAGGGGCAGACACTGTTGAAGAGGACGAAGGGGAAGGAAGGGGCGAGGGGGCTAGGAGGGGGCTAGCGGGGACAGAGAAGAGGTCGGAGGAGAGAGAGAAGGCATGGTCCTCGTTTTTTCCCTCCGAAAGGTAGAGAGCGAGAGAGTGCTCTAGATCGTCAACCTGAGTCAAATCAAGCTCAGCAGCGAAGGGAGCGGAGGAAGACGAAGAGGGAGAGGCGAGGGGGGACGAGACGGGGGTAGAGGGTGAGGAGAGGACAGGGAGGAGCTTCTGCTTGCGTTGAGAGAGCAGGTTGAGGTAGAGAAGAGCTCTGTCCCTCACCTCGTCATCAGGATCTGACAAAGTCCTTGACAACAGAGTGCAGACACTGTTCCTGAGAGAAGGCACCTGTGATCCGAAGACTGCGAGGGAAGAGACGGCAGAAGCCCTGACGCAGGGGATCTCGAGGATTGTTCTGTTGAAGATGAAGCGGATGTACTTGCTGGGATTAGGCGACCTCGCTCCACTCTCAGAGATCTTGTTGATTATACGGATAGATAGCTGGGGATACTCGCAGTCTTCAATGAACTCGCAAAAGAGGTCAAGACAGAGAGCTTCAGTGGAGGGAACAGCGTCAACCAACTCCAGCATAGCGTCCACGACGCTCTTCTTGTACTCGTACCCCCCTCCTCCCTGAGCCCGGAGAGCAGGAAATGGAGAAGAGCAGGTGCCTTGGAGGGGTGTTTGCGTGCAAGGTTCTTGACCGACCCCATGAGTTTGATCTTGAGGTCGTCAGGGATCTCAGCCACGAAAGATGACAGGCTCTTCAACAATTTATCAATCGAAGCCTCAGATCCCGCCTCCAGCAGAGTGGATACAGCGAGGGTTGCGATGGAGCGGTTGGGATAGGAAATGAACTTCTCCAGCTCAGCGGAGCAGGATGTCACAACGTGAGGGAACCTGGGGGCAATCGAAGAAAGCACACGGAGTGCACTGAACCTGCGGCACGCGTCGGGGGATGAGATGAATGTGTTCAGCACGCCACTCGCCCTTGTGATGTGTTCCTCCGTCGCACTCTGCATCTCGCACAACGCCTTAGCGGCTTCGAGCATAACAGAGAAGTTGCGGTCAGAGAGAGAGGAGAGGAGCAGATTCACTAACTCAGCGGGGGGGTTGGTCAGAGACTTCACCGCTCTCCCCACCACTCTGATTTGGTACATAAGCGCGAGAGTCGTCCTGGGGGTTTCCTCGCGTACTGCATGATGAGCTTAGACAGACCCTTCTTGTCGCTGAGCTTAAGCTGGAACATCAGGGACAGTGCATGGAACTCTACCATTCTGTGGGGGAGTCCAGGGCCTCCTGCAGCTCACCAGTCCACCTCCTCACTACCTCAGGACAGATGCGAACTAGTCTCTCTCCCGCCACCAGAGTGCTCGTCACAACAAAAGGATTGCGGTCCACCAGTGCGGACTTAATGAACCTCTCGATGTTGGTGATCATTGTAGTGTCGTGCTTTTCTGCCCCCACACTCACTGTCTCCTGCAACAATGCCATCACACGGATAGCGTTCGCACGGAACAATTCGTTCTGTCCCACTATATCCTTGTTCAAACTGCTCACTACAATTAACGAAAAGTCAGGGTCGACGTGCAACTCCTTGATGACAAGGTAAAACAGTCTGCGCAAATAAACACTAGGAGATTGCAACAGCTTGGTGCAAGCAAAAAATAAATCAATCGTCTCCTCCTTTGTAAACGTTTCTCCCTGTCCCATCAAATACAAAATCTTAGTCAATGTCAGAGAGCATTGGTGCACATCCAGCTGACGGTCGTGGAAAGCCTTTGTCTCCTGCAACACTGCATTCTTTTGGAGGCCTACGAAGGGGGACACCTCTGAGATCGCAATGAAATGTCATCGATGCAAAAAATGCGGAAGTAATTGGCATTCGCAATAATGCAATATAATAAATTTATAAAAACGGACGTTTGTGTATTTCATAAATAATGAATTAGTACTCGCAAATAGGACACAATCCATTAAAGGAAACATTTTCTATGGTAATTGAAGGATGGACAACCAGATCGAAAAGATAACGAATCGCGAAATCTCAAAGAAAACAAAAGTAAATGTATGCGATGAAACAAGGTTGAGATAGAAACATGAATTTTTGTCTTACCGTAGCTGTCTTCGTCCTTGTCGTGAAACTTTCTACCCATAATTTGGACAGATCTTGTAAAGCCTCAGTGTGACCAAGACTATCAAATGAAAAAAAAATGAAAAAAATCTGCGCTCTTCATTTCGATCAGAGAGAAGTTACGCAATACCCTTGATGTAATTCATATGTGTCAATTGACAATATATTCGTAAATAATAAATGACAAATGACATTTGTTTTTTGGGGGGGTTATGTAAATGTTTGTTAAAAACTCATTTTCTATGTGACATTTTAAAACCTCCTCTATTGATGAAGTTAGTGGATGCAAGAAATGAAAAATCGGCGGAACAAAAAAAACCGTGATGCAAATCGAAAGGATAATCGGCGCGATCTGCCCAGAATAGTCCCTGAGGTCATATTTACTTCACTTGAGGATTATATATGCGAGAGATTGTTGCCTTCATAATTTGGATGTCTGACTGTACAATAATGGTAATGTCATATTTTCTCCTTCTCTGAAGAGATGAAAACCAGAAGCCTGTGCGTTATTGAAAGTTGAAATAACAGTTTGTATGTTTTATAAATTGTGGATTGGTATTCGCAGCCCGAATGATATAAAGTATTGTCCGCTTAAAGAGAAGCATTGAGCAATGCGGCTGTTATGCAAGATTGAAAAAAACTGAAGAATATACTTTTCTAGTGACTTTTTTTACTACTATAATGGTATAAACCTAGATAAAGGTTATTGAGTTTTTTCACAATGTATAGCGTATACGGTCTATAAATTGAGTCAACGAGTGCATTTCAGCCTTCAAATAGTGGTTGATAACTACGGTTGTATCTCTCCTACAGAAGAGATTCTCAAGTAATTAGAATCTAATTGTTGAGACAACAAAAAGCATGCATAAATATTAAATGACTGCATACCACGAATAAGGCATTACTATACAACGAATAAAAAAAATGAAATATGAAATAAAAAAGCGAAAAACAAAATAAAAAAAAAAAAAAGAGGCGAAAAACAAAATAAAAAAAAAAGGCGAAAAACAAAAAAACAAACATAAAGGTCTTTCCTTTTGATCGTGCTAGAGACAGAAAACGAGGAAGCAAATAGGTTTTGAGGAGAATAGTTGCAAACAGTAAGGAAGGAATTGCTTAAAGGATGGGCATAGGATCTCCTTCAGCAGTGAATGTTGCTCAGAGTCTTAATTTTATTCGTCGTCCTCATCTCTGGTCTGGGAATCTCCTGATCTGATCTTGTGAGCTTTCTCGGCGAGCTCGAGTCCTCTCTCATTAGCAGAGTGGACGGAGCTGAGTCCCTCCCACACTCCGTAGGGATCCTTCTCCAAAGGAGAACACTTGAAGTACTCTTTGAAAAGCTCAGCGCGGATCAAATCAGCGTTATCGCTTTGGGTGAGAGTATTCAAGGAATGCGTTAAGAAGCAAAGAGTAAATCAGTTACGAGTAGAGGTGATGGGAGTACGGTGAACGTGGAGGCAACCAAAGTAGAAATAATGAAAGTATAGCAAGCGTGGGGTAAGTAAGCTAAGCTCAGGAAAGTGGAAGAACAGAAAAAGCTGAAAGGACAGTTGTATACGCATGTATGCACATGCGTATATGTATATATGTATATATATATGATAAAGGGCTTTTCTAGATCCAAATATAGACTCAGGTATAGATATACATATACATGTACGCATACGGTGCATATAGATCGAAAGGTTCGTGTGTAGTATTGTCATCGATGGACTGCGTGCGATCATTATGCGATGCTAAGTAGTGGCTTACATGGGGCTGGAGACAGCAGAGATGAACTTCTCGTAGAGGGTTTCGTAGATGCAAGCTCCCTCGATGATGGCGCTCTTTCTGGAGAGAATGGGGCCAACAGCGGGAATGAACTGAGACCTGTTGTCGAGGTGGAGGAGAGTTCCAGCAGATACTTTGTCTACGATGGGGTACACAGAAGCAACGTAAGCTAGATTCGTTTCTGTCAACCACCCACACCACGTTCTCAACCTCGCCATCCTGAGCAAGAGGTGAGAGAGGTCGTGAGATAAGGGTGAGAAGGGGAGGGCAGAGGACAGCAGGGAGAGAGAGAAGGGAGGGAAGGGAGGGAAAGAGGGGGGAGGATAGAGAAAGAATGGACAACCAAAACAAAAGGAAAGGAAGAGAAAATAAAAGAAGAAGGGAAGGGAAGGGAAAGGAAGCGAAAGAAAGGGAAATTAAATACAGGGAAGGGGGTATTTGGTTGGGCAGTAACGGAGAGACGAAGACAGGAGAATAGAGAACAGGAAGATAGTGCGCATCAGTCACAAGAAAGAGAAGCATGAAATGGGAGCACCGTAAGCAAACGAAGACGCGACAGATAGGAAAGGGGAAAGTGCAACGGGGAAAGGGGGAGATATGAAAGAAAGGGAGGAGCATAAGGAGTATAAGGAAAAAGGGAAGAGGGGAAGCATAAGGAAAAAGAGGGGAGGGGAAGGGGAAATGCGCAATAGGCAGAACAAAATCAAGTTAAATCAAGTGTACCTCCTCGGTGATCCTCTCATTTGCCTTGTCTACGACGTATCTAGCACAAGCGGAGGAATAGAGCGAAGGCATGAAGAAGGAACAAAACTCTCTGAGGAGAGAAACCTTCTGGGTGTTGGGGGCGAGCGATAGGTCGAGAGGGAGTGGGGTAGTGGGGAAGGTCAGAGGACTTCATTCTTACGGGGAGAGACTTAGGAATCATCGTCCGAAGGTTGAACAACACGTGGAAGAAACTGACTGAAGAACGAAGGAGGTTGATTCCGTAGACGAAGGACTAGAGGAGGAAAGGGAGGAAAGAGATGAAGGGGGAGGGGAATGAGAGAGAGGGAGAAGGACGGGGAGTGAGCGAAGTGGAAAGGGAAAATGGGATGGGAAGGAGATGAATGGGGAGGCAATGCAAGAAAAAGGAAAAATCAAACAGGAAGACAAGATTGATGAGAAAAGGTGTGAGTGGGAAGAGAAAGGACGAAGGAAAGAAGAGGAGACTGAAGAAGAAATCTCAATACCTGGAGAGAAGATCCGGAGTTAAACACAGGGATAGTCGGGTTGAGAGCTGCGACGTCGAGGGAGAGGTACTCGATCTTCTCGCTCATCTTGTTCACGTTAAAGATGTCGAACCCAGTCTTCCTCTTTGTAGGTAGAACCAGCGCATCAGCCTCAACTGCCTCAATGGTCTACGGAACGAAGCGAAGTGGAAGCAGAGGAAACGAAAGGAGAGGAAAGGGAGGTAGAAGGGGGGATGCATGGACGAATGGGAAGGAAGGAAAGAGAAGAGAGGGAAGGAGAGCAGAGTAAGGGGGGACGGATTGGAGAGGAAGAGGGAGGATAGAGGAATGCGGGGGAAAGGAGGAAGGTGGAAAAGTGGATGTGTGCGAGGGGGATAGATGAAGAGGGGGACAAAGGGAGGAAAGGGTAGCGGGGGAAAGAAGTGGGAAAGAGTGAGGAGAAAGAGTGAGGGAAAGAGTGAGGGGAAAGGTGGAGATAAATAGGGAGCAATGAAAGAGAGGGAAGGACGGAAGGCGGAGGAACCGATGGGGTCAGCGAGGATATACAATAAGGAAAGGGGCGAAGGAGGGGTGGGATAAAGGAGGGGAGGGAGGATAAAAGAGGGGAGGGAGGATAAAGGAGTTGGCAATCGAGCGAAGGGGTATAGAACAGAAGGCAAGAAAGAGAGAGCGAGAGAAGGCAGAGAAGTAACGAAGAGGTGCGAAGTAAAGGCAGATATAGAGGAGGGGAAGTAAGGGGAAGGTAGGCCGAAGAAGAGAGAACAGAAAAGAGCAGGTGCCGGAGTAGGGAACAAGACGATAGAGAAGGGAGGAGAATGAAATAGATAAGGGAGGGGACGAACAGACGAAAAGGGAGAAGAAGGGAGAAGAAGGGAGAAGACAAGGGAGGAGAATGGAGAAGGGAGGACAAGGTAGAAGAGATGAGGAGAATACAGAAAACATGAGAAGAACCAATGAGGGAAGAGAGAGAAGGGAGATTAGGAACATGATTAGGGAGGAAAGAAGAGGCAGACGGAAAGACAGGAGAACCAAATGGAGGAAGGGAAGGGAGTGTTACCTGTTGGACGGTGACGAGGGACCGAGGATAGTAAACAGTGTGGTCGATTCCGATCAAGAACACGTTGACGTTTCCTTGGCGGGTGTAGAACACTCCATCAGGCACTTGCTGCAATGCATGCAGGTAGGCATAAACAAGGGTAGAAGATAGTACAGGGAATGTAAGGTGAGCGGGGTGCGAAGGGAAGAGAAGGTGAGGAGGAAGAGTTGCAGGAGACATAAGCAACAGGCATTGGTTTCTTCGTAATCTTGTCATCTTGCGCGCATTGATAGGAATAATCAGACATGAAACATAGCCCTAAAGCAAGGATATTTACCTTGAAGATCCCAACGTTGGGCACGTATTCAAAAGGAACAGGGGGATTTGCCCAGCCTCCTTGAGTTCCAGGAGCTTCCCTGGGCCCTTCATGTTCTGCGCCTGCTCTCCAACGAAGCGGTCGTTGACTTTGAACAAGTGCACATTCCTCGCTGCAATGTGCTTGCACGACGAAGATGTAATATTTATTCTAGAAGCTGATTGAGACAACACTCTCTGCATCTGTATATAGGAAAAACAGTAGAAGAGAAGGGGATGAGTAAGAAGAAACTAGTACTACAAACGAAACAAATCAGAATTTAGCTGTTTAAAGTACAAATTGTATGTATATTCAGTCTACGAATAAATAATAAATGTATATATGGGTGGATAGAACAAGTCTTGAAAATTAAAGTGCAAGGAAGTCAAATTAAAAGATGTGTTAATGTTCTCCAACTCCGAGAGTTGGATTGGAAATGAGTGTGCACACACGGATCAGTGATACGTTGTTTCCACAAAAGCAAGTGCGATGGATAGAGGTGATTGTATGCAAGTTCAAGTTACAGATTGACTCGTTTTCAGTGTAGAGCAATGATTCATTGATGATCTTAGCGTGGATATATATTATTCCAAGATTGAGATATTTCATGATGATGCTCGTTAACAATTTGAGTGTCATGTCGAATTCTTAGAGTTTGTTTTGAAGTAGTGTTCAATTCATATGTATAGGTGATGCATGCATGTCTGATGCGTTTGGTAGACGATTGTGTTTCTTTGTATTTCGTGATGCAAAACTGTAATATTTGTTGAACATTGAATCTTTTTGGTCATTAAAAGATGATTGGTCGAGCATTACCTCTCTCTTTGCGTGGATGCGTGTTAAACCTCGTTTGGAACTCGTATTAAGAATAAAAGAATGTGTTATATGAACTAGTATCAAGTGTTGAAAAAAATTATACCGATAATGAAACGTGTGAGGCAAACTGAGCTGTTCCCTCCCTGCTGTCCAACTGTTTCTAAGTTTTTTTCCCGTATTTTAAAGCGACTGTGGATTCGGACTGGGTTAACTTCAATCTGGTAATGCACGCAATGAAGAAGAGATAATGGCTATTTTTCTGCTGGGATTTGCACTGTCCTCAGGGCAGCAAATTAGATCATTCCAGAACCTGTATTCTTTCTCATGTAATTACGTACAATGTTATTATTTAACATAATGTTTTACTGAGATTGCCTGAAGTGCAAGAAATGAATGAATGAAAATATGGAAATATAATAAATAAAGAGGCCAAGAGTTTACTGCATTTGTTGACGCATAGCCATCATCTCCTCCTGAGATTCCTTCATGATCTTTCCAACTTCCATCTGGGTCTCCATGTACTTCACAATGCAACGGTCCGTGCAGACACACTCTCCAGAGGTCAAAGCAGGATCAGAGTTCGCAATGGTGATGCACTTGTCGTAGCAAACGTCAGCGACACTGTAAAGAGATGGTTAAAGTACAGAGAAATGTGATGTATGCAACAATTAGTCAACATGGGTTATCAAATGAAGTAAAGAAACAGATGGAATGATGTTGTTGAGACAATTGCTAACTATATGTGCAACATACGTGTTGAAGTAAGCGGACAATCCCTTAACTTCGTATTTAGCCTGGTTGATAAGCTCCTGGCGAGCAGGGTCGAGCTCATCTAAGGAGGAGGACAAATGCAGTATTGAAAAGGCAGAGAGACAAAGGGAGTTAGAATGCGAACAGAAACAATGGAAACTATATTTTTAAAATTAGACGTTTGGGAGCGTGCGAGAGAGGTAGTTGTGTGTGGCAAACGATTAAAAAAAAATGACTTACCAGGTTTGGTGGAAGGAGTGGACTTGCCGAAAAGGAAAGACATTGATCTTGGTATGGTGTAGAGAGTAAAAGTATGTTAAGTTCAATTAGAAAAGAAAATATATCGTTTAAACGAGTTGGCACTGGTGTTGCTGACATGCAGTATTTGTGATACTATATAAAAAGAGTATAAGTATAGAGATAAAATACAGTTTTGTCGCATCTCCATCTCTTCCTTGAACTTCTCAGATTTTTTGTCAGATAAAATCTGGCCATCCCTTTCTTCTTGCTTGGCGTGGCAGAATAGATCTGAAAAGCATATAAGAAGATATATGCGATGTGTCGCATAGTGTGATTCGCATCGTTTTCCTCTATTGGAACTTGGTTTTATTTTGTTTGGATTTGTGGGATCAATGGTATTGCCGGAGTCCAAAATGAAATGTGAAGTTGTGACACCGAGAAGAGTAAATATAATAAACATCTCGTGTCCCAGTATATGTATTGTATTTGCACCAACGTGTATTTATAATATTTACGTGTGAGTTATGTAACTCTCTTCACATGAACTATATGCTACATCTGTCGTGAGAAGGTATGCAGATAGATGCCGAACACCTGATGAAAGTGAAGAAAAATGTCATATGTGTATGAATATCAGCAAATGTTTCACAAAGCCCGTTCAAGCGTGCATATCAGAATGTTTGGGAACGATTATATATGTTTTATTTATAACTTCAAGCCTTAAAGGAAAATCCTTTGTTCGCTCAATCCGCCTTTCCTCCGCAATCCTTGCGAGGCTAAGCACAAGGGGGGGGGGGGGTAAAGAAATAGACGTCTACATACCATGTGGCTTGTTTGCGTACATAAAACGGACGAGAAAATAAGGAGTATTTATGAGTTGTGACTTTGCATAAAACAAAAGTGAGCCGATGTGTGTGTCCAAAGGTTTCCGAAAAGATTTTTTGAACCCACCTTTTCCCATGAAGGAATGATTAAATACAATTATTTGAAGAATCTCGTTTGTTAATTTGTAGTCAATATGTATTCTCTATTCAAGAAGACTTATAACTGCTGGTTATTTAGCTAACAAAGAATTCTGAATCTTGTAATATGAAAATGTGTCCAATTAAGAAATGTCTTTCGCTAGACTCCTTAGAAGTTTTGACGAAGCACCTACAGCAGCCTGGGTATGTGCTGGTCTAGGATTTTTAGCACTGGTGGGACTTGTTTCAGTATTGGGTGAGGATGACGAAGAGTAAGTATTTATGGTTGATTTTCTCTTGAAGTGGAAACTTATCTGCAGCGTGCATGTATGTGAATGTGCCGTACTCTTTACGTATGATCTATCGCATGCATTTGCTAACAGTAATTTGTGTGAACGGATAGTCTTTCCCAAAGACCTGGATTATTCAGCAATAAATTGAAGGTGAGTAGCCATCCTGTTCCGAAGGAGAAGTGGCCTATTTCGAAGGATGGGCGCCGTATCATGGTTCCCACCTACGACTGGCAGGATGTTCCCGAAGACTGCATCATCCCCGCAGGGCTTCACGTTGAAATGAATATGCAGACTGGTAAGTGTGATTTCAATGTGTGTGTTAATTGGATGTTCGTTCTACATTTCATCACAGATAAACTGTTTTCTAATTCATCTACACTTCTATTTTGTTGTGTCGGTTAGGACTGAGAAGAGCCAAAGCCATCCGCCAATAAGAGCCTTCTGCTCGAGTTGCTATACTATCTACATATGTGTACTTTTTTTATTTATTTGTCTATGTGTGTGTCTATGCTTGGTTGAGCATACCTGGATCCTTGTTTGTATCTGTTGTAGTTGAATTGTAGTGTAGTCTAGACAGATACGATACTCTCTCTATCCATTCGTCCTCCCTCTTTTTTCTTTTACTTTTCATGTTGTAGTTGAATGCAGAAGATGCATCTTCTTATAATAAACTATGTTTGTTAATATGCATTTCTGTTGTTATCCCATATGACTAGTATATCCTATTTACGAAAGAAAAAATAGTATAAGCAGGGCACATATAATTGCAGGCAGATGAATGAAGAATGTGTTTTTATTGATTGCGTGTTTGGTTCTGTATCAAAGAATTTCTCCCTTGATAGTAATTTCTCAGAGGTGGACCATCCGCGAAGGGTCGGTGGGGAATTTCCTCTGGCAGTAGGTCATCAGTCTTTTTATAGCTTGGATGTACTTCCTTTGATTCTCATCGTTGAGCACATGTGCGACTTGATTGGAAAAATCTTCTCTCGCCCAGCTCTTTCATGAATACCAACCATTGTAACTCCCATGGGCCAAGCGGCATTTCCAATAGCGAGCATGAGGTACGATTCGTTGGCTTTGGTGTAATTTCTCTCTTGGCAGTAGAGGCAGATCTTTTCTACATGCTGGATGATGTCATCCTCCACCTCCTTCCTCTTTAGTAGACGGAGGAACGGGCTGATATACTCCCTGGTTTGCTTCTGAGTCATCAAGTCGTTTCTCCCTTCCCGCTCTGCTTCTGTTCTTTCGTCAAGGCCTTCACGTCCTTCTCCCACAGGAACAAGAGACGCTTCAGTTGGAATAAGACATATTTATGGGCAGAGGTAAACTCACTTCTCTTCTTATCTTCTCTGTACTTGGCCCACTCAGCCTCCTCTCTCTCCCTTTCCTCAGCAAGTCTCTTTTGCTGCACTTCGTCATCATCCCTATCGTCTTTGTTCGCGTACTCTACTTCGGATGCCTTGAGCAGCTCGTCCTCGATTTCCTTCTCCAGTTCCAGCACAATATTCTTCCTTCCCGACGTTCCTTCATTTCGATCGTGATACTCCACCTCCACCTTCTTCAGACGGGTGAATCTCTCTGCATCTGTCTCTCCGAATAAAGTAATAGGAGCTCCGAGTGTACGCAATCTAAACTTAATGTCAGACTGAGAGATAGATGCATTCAGTTCTGATGTTGCATCCTCCGTCTTCTTATCCGTGTTCTGTTCAGTGTTGTTCTTAGACAACTTAGCAGTATCTTGACCAGACACAGAATCTTCTGTAATCTTGAGCTGTTCTTTGTTTTGTTCTTCTTGTTTAGCCTTCTCCTCCCTTAACTGTTTTTGTTTCTCCTCCTCCTCTTGTTGTAGTCTCTCTCTCTCCCCTTTTCTCATGTATTTTTGGGGCTTTCCTGATGACGCAGTAAAACCGCGTTTCGACCCGCTAATTGCAGCACTTAGCAGATCCATTTATATTCTGTCATCGTAAATAAGGTTTACACAATGGCACGAAATTAGCAGTAGAACCAAATAACAATTTCGACAGAAATTTTGCACCATCGAAATTAACATTTTCCTTGATAATTAAACAAAAAACAAACACTAAATTGCATATACAATATAACTATGAACTGAAATAATGAGTGTGTGTAATTTAATTTGCAGCCTGTAAACATATAAACACCAATGAAGTGTTTCATATATGAAGGTAAAATTATGTTCCGCTCATATTGAGATAATTCTCAGGAACATATTTTTATGAAGGCTGTTATGTATTTCTTGATGTACTAGTGTATCCAGCAGGGCGCATTCGGATCTAAGTTTTTTTTTGTTTTTTTTTGTTTTTTTTTGTTTTTTTTTTTAGTATATCGTGTTTTCCACTTGATGAGGCATATTAGAAATATGAATTTTACATCTGATCCTTCATATTTCATCGTGATACGTAGTCACAATTAAAAAAAAATGCAAACAGTTTACTTTCGTTAGCGAAACATTAGAAATATATTAACAAATGATGTGCTAACTGGCATTTTATGCCAAAATAAGTAATGAACGAATGTTTAAATTATTTAAACCCCTATCTGTGATTTTCTTCGTTATTCTATGTATCATAAATTTTGGTCTTAAAAATCTGGTCAACGTGAGGCATTGTACATTTCTTCGCTTTTGAAATAGAGTCTGATTCGAGGATTTGTTTGATATATAGCAAGAATGTTACGAGTGTATATCATTTCTTGTAAAGATCTATGTATAGAATATGAAAATTTATCGGTTAGATCTTGTGTTTATGGTTGATTGCATTATGCGTCTAGAACATCTAATGATGATTTTTTGTGAAGACATTTTTGTTAATCCGAGTACAAAGAGTTGTAATGTATACGGATTAGGAAATTAGTATTGTGTTTCATAAAGATGGTAGTGTTTAGTTGCGTTGAATAATATCTTGTTATGAAGTCTAATTCGTGAATGAATGTGTTTTGTGAAAATTATGCTTGCTCGTGTCCGATATAGATTTCATGTTCGTCAAGAGAATATCTTCTGTTGCCGCTGCTACCACTACTCGTTGCGCTATGTCTACTATTAAGTCTATTCAAGCTCCCCAGCACATCTACTCCTTGAAGGGAGTAACCCCTGAGTTGGCCACTACCGCCGATGGAAAGTTGGACTGCTACATCGCTCCCAACGCTGCCATTATGGGAAACGTTAAGATTGCTCGTGGAGCCAACATCTGGTTCTCCGCTGTCCTCAGGTATGTCATTACATTGGGTGGGTGTAGTGATGTTTTGAGTTGAAGTCATATTTTGGTATTTTATTCTGTCATCTTTTTAACTAATATTGTTTCCTTCGTATGTGTGTGTGTGTGGACGTGTGGAAAATACACTTGTAATGTATATCGCAGAGGAGACATGGAGGAGATCGTCATTGGAGAGGGATCCAACGTCCAGGACAACTCTTGTAAGTTATGCGAGTGATTGTGTGTTACCGGCTACTTTGTGTAATTTCCCTTGCTGGTTTGTTCGCATGTACGCTGCTGTGCATGTATGTGTGTAAGTTCCTGACGACGGACGTACGCTTCATAACTAATTCTTCTGTATGCTTCATAACGTTTTGCTTGTTTTGCATGATCAGCTGTCCACACTGACTGGGGATTCCCCACCATCGTTGGAAAGAACGTTACTATCGGCCACTCTGCCACCGTCCACGGATGCAAGATTGAGGACAACTGTCTGATCGGAATGGGGTGCACTATCCTCAACGGAGCAGTCATCGGAGAGGGGTCCATCATCGGAGCGGGAGCCCTCGTGAAGGAGAACGGCAGTGATTCCCCCTCGCAGCCTCGTGGTTGGAGTGCCTGGGAAGGTGGTGAGAACGGTAGACGAAGAGACCATCAAGGAGTTTGTGAAGGACACTCAACACTACGTCGAGAACGGAGAGACCTATGCCAAACACCTCGTCAACATCTCCGCCAACTACACCGTCTAAGTACCTCCCCGTGTCGTCTTCGGTGGATTCCGCTACCCCTCCTCTCTTCCTTTTCTCTTGTTCCGCTGTTTCTTCCTGTCTTGTTTATTCCCTTCCTTGTCCATGGGTAGAATGTGATTGCGATGAAGCAAGGTTGTTGTGTGTATGTGCGAGTGTGTATATCATCGTATACATGCATACGGTGCACGCATCACTTTAGCTGGCTAACGTATTGCCTTCTCTTTCTCTCTACGCAACCTCCCCCAGGGCCCCTTCTGTCTATAGTCTACTACTGTTACTGTTCGCTTCTTGCAATTCTTGCACCTCTCTTTCTCTTTTTTTGAGTGTGTTGTTTCTTTAGGGTCTGTTTGTGTTTCTGCTTGGTAATAAGCACAGTTTGTTTCAATCTATTCGTGTGATCGAATAACGCAGACCACATCAATAAAGCAGATCGATATTAATATAGCATATGTCGTATACAAGGTGCTCTTTATCTTTCATAACTTTAAATTGCTGCGTAAAACATGTTCGGTTACTGGGTACTCTTCTATGCTCGTATTGGGTGTAAAGAGGGAATAGGATTGGATTAACACGTGTGAAGGCACATACGTTTTATTGTTTTATTGGTTATTCGTCTGATGGTTGGAAGGAGGTAGGAGATCTTACTGGGGACAAAGAACCCACTCAGTAAACGCAGATGAATGTAGTTACAACCACAGCCCATATGGTAGTATATACGGTAAAGTCAGTGCTTGACCTTGCGAGCATGAAAACTTTCTACGGATCGAAAAGAAAGCTTTCATGATGAGGAACGAGAGATAAAGATTAAAAAAAAAATAAGGGTGACTACATAGCAAAGGAAAGTGAGAACATGCTTACACACAAGGAAAGAAAAAGGAAGTGTGAATCAGAAGCAGAAAATGAACCAGGCAGGTGACATAGAAAAAGATCTCAGCTGAGACAGCATAGAGAAGAAATAAGATGGAATGATAGTGGGCGCCTATCTCTCTGAGAAAAACAACGTGCATTAGGTGTACGCTGAATGTGTGCTAGAAGGTATACTCAAGTACTACGCATAAACCAGCTGGGTTATTAATTAGGTATCTTCTTGAGAGAGGAAATGACGTTTTCGATTTGCTTCTTCGTCAGTCCTTCATACCCTTCTACCACTGGCCCTGTCATCACACCAGCCTTATACCTCTCCATCACACTGAAGATATGTGGGATAAATAGAGAAGGTAAGGAACAGAAAGAAAGGGTTAGAATAAGATATATGAGTGAGTGGAATAACAGAGTGACTGATGTTAGTATGCGATCGGATGCATTTAGAAGGCAGAGAGTTATACCTGATGAGCTTGGAAGGAGAAAGTGCGTAGTACTGGAGAGAGCGTAAGTCTTTATCGAGGAAGGAGTCGAAGTCATCCTGTAGGATGAGGGCAATGGCTTGCCGCAGTTCGCAGAAGATGTCGACAAGGGGGGCATGTTGATCGAGAAGGCGAGGTCGATCATAGCGTTGACATCCTTCGACAAGCACACTACTCCTGCGTATGTCACTTTCTTGATGCGTTTGAAGAGGAGATCTCCTAAGTGATCAGAGATCTTCTTCGCTGAGGTGTAGCACGCAGCTTCGCGTACTGAGGGGGAAGGGGAGCGAGGAGCACTGGGATGCGTTTCATGAAGGAGGTTATGTTGAGGATAAAGGGAGACGCCGAAGAGGGAATGGACGATGGGCAAAAGTCAAGCGAAGAAGACTGGTCCAAGTACTGAGAGGGGGTGAGAAAGCGAAGGGCAGAGGGGGAAGGGAGGGGAAAGGTATATGTAAAGTGTAGAGCAGAGGGAAAGCGGGAATATGGGTGAGGAAGTGGAGGAGGAAGTGGAGGAGGAAGTGGAACAGCAAGTGGAAAGGGAAGCGGAGTGGGAGAGATGCAAGAGAGAAAGTCAGATAGAGACAGAAAGAGGAGTGCCGAATGAAAGATAAAAAAAAAAAAAAAAGAGTAGTGAGAATCAATGCGTGTGATGTGCATGTATGTATGCATGTGGTGCATCGGTAACGCAGGGTGCTGTTGTGCGTTTGCTTGCTCACTGTGTACAAGTATCTTAGTAGGATCCCTACCTGTTCGACCTTCTGTAGGATCGTTTCGATGACTTGTGTTTCGCTTTGTTGTTGAGTTAGCATGAAGTCTTTTTTTGCGCTTAGACTGTTGGGGTCCCACATGTCTCCGTTCTGAAAAGCAGAGGAAATATGAACGAACAAATAAAAACTAGTTAAACTCACAGTAAAGAGATAAGAGACATCGATGGAGTGTTCAGAGACTAATACAAAGTATAGAGAAAATGGAGAGAAGGCAGTAGAGCTAATAGATTCCTTCAGAGCTAATCGGTTGTTGCACGCGTGGATTGAAGTAAAGAGAAGCGAAGGAGAAGATGAACAAGAGAGCCGATATTAGCACCTAGTGAGATGACATTGTAATCCACTCACCTTCGTATCACTGTAGCAAAAGATGAGCTTGGAAAAGAAGTCGCAGGCGTTGATCATCCTCCCTGCGTTCACCGCCAACTGGACAAGCTGGGAAACTCCTAGATCTTTCGAGCAACTCTTCTGCAACTGATCGTTCACCTGTAGTAGGAGCAGGACAAGGGGGAGTTGGAGAAAGGAAGGCGGGAGAAGGAAGAGAGGGAAGAGGGGAAGGGGGAAAGGAAGGGGAGAGAAGGAAGAGAGGGGAGAGGGGGAAGGGGAAAGAAATATAGATGAAGGTGCATCAGAAACGATAGAGACAGGCGAGTACATAGGATGGGTTGTGTCGACAAGCATCCATAGCAGTGTATATGTGTATGACATCATCAATCAGCGTGTGAGTGCATCCATGTAGATGTAGATGTATATGAGTATGTGTATGTGTACGTATATGTAGATGTATATGTATATATATATGTCTATGCCTATGCATGCTTTCCCATGTATGTGTGCGCATGTATATGCATGGATACAAATGTGTGTATATTTAATCGTAACGTACGACGGCGGAGAGCAGGGTTTCAGCGGTTTCCCTAACGATTGTCTCAGTGTCAAGTACTCCGCTTGAGAATTCGCTAGCTGCACAGACGGCTCTCTGGATGATCTTGCATGAGAGTGGGACGAATGCACTGCAGTCCATCTTGAGGGGAAATACAGGGATAGAGGATTTGAAGTCTGGAGATGAAGGGAGAGGATGAAGAAGAGGAGGAGGAGGAGGAAGAGGATGTGCGGGAGGACGAATCGGAGGAAATTGCTGAAGTGGAGGTGGATGAAGCGGTATTAGAAGCGGGCAGAGGAGATGGAGAAACAGCGGGGGAAGAAGGTTGAGACGAAACGCTGGTAGTCATCGTGTTGTTCAGGTCGAATGCCAGGACTGGAGGAGAGGAAAAGGGAGGGAAGAGGGGGAGGAGAGGGGAAAGAAGGGGGGAAGAGGGAAGGGAGGGATTGAGGGGGAGAAAGGAACGAAGAACGTAAGAGAGAGGAGTGAAAGAATCAGACGAATGAACGCATGTGCAGTGGGGGAGGTGAAGTAAAAGACAGGTGTTAGCGTATGTACGAGTGTATGCATGTACGTATGTATGTGTGTGTGTATGTGCATATGTATGTATGCATGTGCGTATGTGTGTATGTATGTGTATGAGTGTAAGCAGGACATGAATGTGTATGCAAGTGTATGTGAATCGTATGATGATGTGATAGTCCAATGTTGCCCTACTGAATGTTCGGTATTCCTTGTAGTTGTTGATGGTGAGTGGCTCTAGGTTGTCCCTTTCAAACGCATTCAGGATCTCCTTTCCAAAGAAATCGAAGAGGCACTGGGGACGTTAGGTAATGATTCATGTGTGAATGAATATATATACAAATATAAAGATTCATACAAATAGGTGGGTGTGTGTGTATGCATATAAAGATATGTATACATACATATATGTGTATGTGTGTACATGGAAGAGTACGTATATGTATTTGTGAGTAGGAGAAGGATATGTGGGAATGTGGTGAGGTGGGGGAGGAGAAGAACAGGTGAGAGGAGGGAGGGAGGGAGGGATGGAGAGATGGGAATAACAATAGCGACGAGAGAGATGTGTGGACGGAAGGCAAATAAAGAATGGTGTTTAGTTAGTTAGCGAGGAAAAAGAGGTAACGAGAGAGTGGAAATGGAGAAGGCGCGAGAAAAATGATGAAGGAAATTATCACAACACTCATACTCGTTTTAGCACGAATAACAGTCTAAACGATAATAAGGGAGTGTTGAGAACGGAGTCTAGAGCAGTGCACGGGGCAGAGAGTGTACGTGTGTGTGCATATGCATATCTGTAAATGTGCATATCGATGATAATTACTGCGTATGAGCTGAAGTATATACATGAGTGTTGTCTGAGTGTAAGCGCATGAGTATCTGTAGCTACCATTTGGAAGAGAGGGGCGATATGGGAGATGAAGGCGAATAGGTTCTGCTTGGGAAGCTCATAAGACTCAGCAGTGGAGCAGAAGATGAGCAGTGCGTGTTTGACAGCGAGAAGAGTAGAGGGGGAGGGGGAGAAGAGAGCGGAGAGGCGGAGAGGGCGAGAGAAAAGGAAGTGGAGGTGGAGACAAGGGGCGATAGAAAAGGGTTCGAGAGGGGTGGCTTGGAAGAGGACTCGGTAGAAGAGACAGAGGCGTTGGAACTGACAGAGTTAAGAGAGGAGGAGGAGGGAATAGAGGATGAGGAGGTGGGGGCCTGTTTGTTAAGCGTGGATATGGGCGAGAGAGCGAGAGAAGACAGCGAAAGATGCGGGAGAGGGAGGGATGAGAGAGGGATCCTGATCAGTTGCGAAGTGAGGGATTGTTGAATCTTATCGGTAGCAAAGGACCAGGACTGTTCTGCCTCTGTCTTTGTAACCACAGAGTTCGTTCGCAGGAGGGACTGCTCGATAACGAAGTGGCCCATAACGCCAGCTAGCCTCGACACGAGGTCCTTGAACACGTTGTGTTCGCCCTTCTCTATGTCAACAGTGAAGTCTAGTGCCTGCAATAGCTTAGCATCCCTTCTCTCACGATAGATAGTTTGGAAGGAAGACAAGATGTCGAGTTGTTCGTACACGTGCACACACTGATACACAGGGGAAAATGAGAAACCGACGCGGTCGAAGATATTTTGTTCCCTGATGGACTGCGTTTCTACAGTAGATATTTTTCCGTTGAGCAGGTAGTTAGCGGATGAAATTCCTCCATATGCGTCAGCTGCGAGAGAGAGAGCGTGGTCCTCCTCCAGCTCCTCCCTCTTCTTTTGGAACCCTCCCTCCCTTCCCCTCGTTCCTCCGCCATCCCTCCCTCTCCCTGACAAAAACTTCTCCCTCTCCCTCTCCCTCTCGCGTTCCCTCTCCCACTCCCTTTCTCGCTCTCTCTCCCTGCCCCTGTCCCTGCCCTCAAGCTTTGCCCTCCCCCTACTTCCGCTCGTGCCGACTCCCACTCCCCCCACTCCTATCGTGATGTTTCCTATTCCGTCGTCAGGATGCACATTCAGTTGTCGTAACCTTCGGACACTCATAGATTCATCATCGGAGTCCACATCGGAATCACCCCCTTCATCATCATCATCCATTAGTGCTAGCAAGTCGTAGTCGTCCTTGTCTTCCTCGTCATCGTCTTCTTCTGCTTCTTCATCATCCTCCTCCCCCCGCTCTTTCTCCTTTTCTCTCTCCTTCTCTTTCTCTCCGGCGCCCCTTGCCTTCTCTCTCTGAGCCACCGCCTCTTTGCCAATCGATACAGCATCCTTTGATAATTCAACAATGAGTCCATCGGCATCGACGTCGCACACCACCTCCAGCACAGACGCTTCGAGAGACAGTCTTCGTTCCCTTTCCCTCCGTAGCTTTCCGTCCAGCGCAGTCACCACGTCACGCATCGCGAGCGCCCCGATCGAGACCTCAGCTGTTCTCGCCTCATTGGACCAAAGGTGGAACTGGGCCTTGGAGATCTCCTGGACAGAGTTGAGGATCGAAGGGATGACTGCCTCCACTCCCCCACAAAACTCAAACGCACTGAACGACCCGATTTGGTTGTGGATCTGATCCACCAGCTTTATCGCTGGGTAGAACCTGTTCTTCTTCACCTGTTCCGTCGTCTTCTGCAACAGGTCGAAGAACAGCATGCACGACCTTAGTGTCTGTGCAGTGATCGAGATGTTTCTACGGAATAACCTAGCCAACATGAACGTCCTGTTCCCGTCCACCACAGCGTCAGACGCTGATGCCATCTCTTCATTTATCGAAACCACCAGAGATCGAAGTTCCTGGGCGTCTTGCTTCACAGTCAGGATGTTGTCAATGGAACTGATGAACTCCTATGCAGTTGATCACATTCGTGTTCGCGAAAGATATGAATACGCGTGCAATCAGTCAGCAAAAGCAAATCTAATCCGGGAAGCGGCACTAGCAAATCCGTTAAGTCAAAATAAGTGTAGGGGTGAGTGTAAAGTGCTGTAAATATGTGTGTATATTGATGGTTAATTCAATGTAGTGTACCTCGTAATGCTCTTTACACGTTTCACGAATCTCGTCTTCTTTTTTTCCACATTAGTGTTGATGTAATCACGGTAGGAGGTCTGCCACCCTCGATCATAAATGGTTTTAATCGCAGACGCTAATTGGCCGTTCTCGATTAATGTCGCCAGGAGTTCAACTGGATCCTCCCTTTCCTGTCCACGAGATGAGTTGAGGAAAGCTCCCTTTCGCCCTGCAGGCTTCCCACTTGCAGGAGCATTCTTCTTCCTTGTTAAATAGGATGGTGTTACATTTGTAGCTGACATTGCAAACAAACGACGATATGCAAATCAAGACTTTGTTCGCAAAAATAAGCAAAAGGATAAAAGCAACTTATCTAGCATAGAAGGAATTTAAGTGCAGTCGCTCAAGCGCACATTTTGATCAATCATATTTCCTGTTCATGGGAGAGGAGAGAGAGAAAGTGTATGTGCAGAGTTTTTAACGTATTAAAAGAAAATCAACAATAATAACTATGTTCGCTAGTTTATTTATGCTTTGTAGGTGTATTCCTTTGGTATAATGATTTCACTTCTAAACCTCAAACATGTAATTGTTGAAAATTAACAGGTACGCCCGATTATTAGATAAATTTACTTTCGACTATAATATTTCAACCTTGTTTGACAACATATGGCCTGTTAGCTCAGTGGTAGAGCACCCGCTTAGTAAGCGGAAGGTCACGAGTTCAATCCTCGTACAGGCCTTTTTTTTCTTGTTCCGCCCTTTATTTATATATTCTTATGGAACTAATATTTTTTATTATGGCACTAAAGAATAGAATCAGGATGTAATGAATGTGATCAACAGGGATCGAGAATTAAGGCATCGTGTATTTATTAGGTAGATCATTTTGTCGTACTCTTGCATGTGAATTTTTTATATGCGCTAAGATTTTTTTTGTTCCCCGCCTTGAACTGCTCAACTCTGCTTTCCAAAACATGTGTTTTTCCTCTATTCTCAAAATCAATGTTAAATATTGCAATGGGATTATTAAACGTACACCCTTTGCCTTATTGCCTGTACACTCAATGTTGATTCACTGTTTATGTGATGATTCATCTTCCAGTAATCATTTGTTCTTTTCTTTTTTCTTTTTTCCCAAATGGCATTGCTTTTCTATTAGTGTTTGATTGTTGTTCACTATTTGTTGAGCATAAAACCTGATTTCTTGTGGAGATTTTGTGTATCACTGTTTTTTTCTGTACTGTTGAGCCTTTTTCTGTGTACTTTAGTGAGATTTCGGTGTGTTTCTCTATATTTTGTTACTTGTGATGTATCACCACTCTTCTTGTGGTGAATTTATTTACCATCTCTCTGTTCCATTGTATGAGATGGTACTTTTGCGTATATTAAATTATTGTGTGCACACTACTGAACTAACCAGATTATTTGATTGGTGTATTTGTAATTGGTAACGTTCGTCGTTTTTGTTTGTTTCAGCAGTATGGCAGAAGAGAACAAGAATCCTCTTCCACCAAACAAAGGATTGAAGAACAGAGGAGAGGAGTTGATGGGCAGTGGAGGCTCCGGGTCACTGAAGAATGATATGCGCGAGTTGGTGGGCGAGTTGATGTCGATGAACCCTTCGAACGTGAACGAAATCTTGGTAACCCCTGAACTCTCTGCTGGAGGAATCGACTCTTCTTCCCATTCTTCTTCTTCATCCTCCTCCTCCTCCTCGAACTACCTCGTTAACCCTCACCCTTCGTTCGGCCCGTTCTCTTCCTCTGACGTATTTCCTTCCTCTGACGGCTTCTCTTCCCCTACACTCGAACAGTACTCGATGGACGGGCAGTTCAACCACGTGACGATGCCCGGTGCGTTCAACATGAACAACATGAACATGGGAATGAACCCTATGGGGATGGGGATGGGGATGAGTCCGAACATGAACGAACTGATGATGATGAACCAGATGGAGCAGCAGCAGATGATGATGGGCCAGATGCAGTCTATGGGAATGTTTCCGTTCGGAGCGGGGGGGATGGGAAATATCGGAATGGGAAATGTGAACAACCTCGAAATGGGCATGAATAGCATGGGTAACATGTTTCCTTTCAACCCTATGGGTCATGACAATATGATGCAGATGGGGTTCAACGGTTTAGGAAATATGAATGCACACGATACCATCGGGAATAGCAATCAGTCCGCTTCATACGGATACGAAGGATCGGAGGGGAAGAAGAAGGAAGTGGGTGAGGCTGGGGTGAGGGGTGAAGGGAAGAAAGGAAAGGAAGCAAGGGCGGGGGCAGAGGGGGAGCAAAGTAAAGAAATGGAGATGATGTTGGAAATGATGAAGATGATGAAGCACATGAACGAAATGGGAATTAAGCCTGAGGAAGCATTGGGAAAACTAAGGCAGAAGATAACGCAGACCAAGAAGAAAGAACTAAAGGAAAAGGAAAAGGGAGGAGCGGAAGGGGAGAAGGAAAAGGGGAAGAAGAAGGAAAAGAAGGTTGAAGAGAAGGAGAAGGAGAAGACTAGGAAGAAGGATGAGGAGGAGAGGAAGAGGAGAGAGGAGGAGAGGAAGAGGAGGGAGGAAGAGGAGGAGACAAGAAGGAGAGAGGAAGAAAAGGAAGAGGAGGGAGATCAAGTGGATCAAGATGAGGAGATGGATGAAGAGGATGATGCCTACGCAGAGGAAGGGGATGACTTGGAGGAAGAGTTGGAGGAAGATGAAGAAGAGGGAGAAGAGGGAGAGGTAGAAGAAGATGAGTTGGAAGCTGCAGAGGAGGAGGAAGATGAAGAAGAGGAAGAGGAGGAAGAGGAAGAGGAAGAGAGTGAGCTGGATGAGTCTTCCGAAGAGAGCAGTGATACGGAGGAGGAGGAGGACGAGGAGGACGAGGAGGACGACGAAACAGAGTCTGAGTCAGGGGAAGACAGTGAGGACGAAAGCTCCTCCCTGCCCCCTCACGCTTGTAGCTACTGTGGGATTCATAGTCCTATGTGTGTTGTCAAGTGCAACGTTTGTTCCAAGTGGTTCTGCAACTCTAAGAGTATGTTGCGTACGTCGCATATCATCACCCACATGGTTAAGTCTAAGCACAAGGACATGAGTATGCATCCCTCAAACCCCCTCGGGGACTCCACCATCGAATGCTTCGTATGCGGGTGTAGAAACATGATGATGCTTGGGTTCGCTCCTGCGAAGGGAAGCAACGTTGTTGTGCTTCTTTGCAGAACTCCATGTATGTCATCTTGTAAATCAGGGGAGTGGAACCCGTCGCAGTGGCAGCCTCTCGTCTCAGAGAGGAGCATCGTCCCTTTCGTTGCGCACACGCCCTCGAAGGAGGAGGAGGCCAAGGCCTTCCCTATTGCTCTAGCTGTCGTCTCCAAACTAGAAGACATCTGGAGAACGAACCCCAATGCTAAGGTAAAGAAATTCGACCCACTATATGTATATGTACATATCTGATAGATGCTCTTTAATTTACAGAGAGATACGTGGATGTCTGTGTGTACTTGTATTTGTATGTATGTGAATGTATATATTTGTGTGTGTTCGTATGTTTGTGCATGTACGTATACGCATATTTTTCCGGTGCAACGTGTTTGAATGATGGTACTGTACTAATGATGTCGTCGATTGGTGGCCTCTTTTGTTGTTGCTTTAGATCGAGGACGTTGTGGAGGAAGAAGACGACACTCAGTACGACAGCGTGTTGCTGCGCTACGACTCAGTGGAGAAGTATCAATCGATCTTCCTCCCTTTGATTGAGGTAGAGTCCAAGACCGAGATGGTGATGAAGGAGAGTCAGAAGAGAAGCAACGTCACCGTTCGGTGGATGAACGCATCAGCCTACAAGCCCAAGCGCCAGCTCATCGACGAAGAGTCCTCCTCTTCCTCTGCCTCCTCCGCCGCTGCTGCTGCTGCTTCTGCTGCTGCTGCTGCTGCTGCTGCTGCCTCTGCCCCTCTTGACGTGTCATCCGGTCGCATTCTCGCTGTGTTTTCCTTCCCACAGTTCGAAGAATCCTCGTTCCGTGTAGCCATTGGAGACGAAATGGAAATGCATCTTACCAACACAGTGATGGCTAAGGCGGTCGTGCAGAAGATGAAGGAGAAGGCTAAAGAGAGTGCCAAGGAAAAGGGCAAAGACAAAGACGGAGTGGGCTCTCTGTCGTTGGACTGGGTCGCCAAGGGAATCGTGTTGAGTGTAGATGGAGAAGGAGAGATCATCCTGGTCCTCTCTGGCCATGATGCCACCTCCGCGCCCCTTCTGAAGACTACTGGGTTCACGATCAAGCCTTGTTTCCGGATGATCAACACTGAGAGAATGAAGACCGCTCTGAACAGAATGAGCAGAGTGGAGCACCACGGGAGGATCGGATCTCTCGTCTCCAAGATCCTTGGAAACGATGAGGAACACCAAGAGGAAGAACCCAGCAACGACGACCCTCACTCCTCCTCTCACGCTACTGCTGCTGTCTCCTCCATCTCCGCTCCTCAGAAGCCCAGGGTCCCCACTCCCGCCCCCTTCCCGCAATTTCTGTCTCTCTCCCCTGTCCCACTCTACCCCCTCTGAATGCTTCGCAGACTGAGGCAGTGTGCAGATGCCTTTCCAACGATCTCACCCTCATCCAGGGACCCCCTGGGACGGGTAAGACTGTGACCTCGGCTACTATCGTCTACAACATGGTGAGGAGGAAGAGGTTGATGGAGGTAGAGGAGGACATCGTGGAGGAAAGGAGGAGCCTCACGTGGGAGAGGAGAAAGAAACCCTGGGAAAGAAATCTGGAGCTGGAGAGGGAGAGAGACAGAGTCCTTGCAATCTCTTCGCAGTGGTTGTCTGAGAATACCGAGAGACAGAGGGCATTGGACGAGAGGGGGGGGTCAGGGCGAAGGAGGAGCGGGAGAGGGAGAGGGCTAGGGGAAGTTGTTGCGTGGTCAACTGGACAGAGAAAAGAGGAAAGATGCTGTTTTGGTATGTGCTCCCTCCAACATTGCGGTGGATCACTTGGCGTCGAAGATCGTGGAGAGCGGAGTGAGAGTGGTGAGGGTGATGGGGAAGACGAAGGAGGTCTTCCCTTCATCTGTAGACTACCTTTGTCTCCACAACCTCGTTGAAACCTATGCCAAAGAAAAGAGACCCGATATGTACGCGCTGATCCTTAAGAAGAAGAGAGGGGAGTTGGATAGTGTGGGCCATGGCCGCCACCACAAGGGCTCGAACAGTGGAGCCAACAGCGGAGCATGGGGAGAGCTTAAGGCGTTCGTCAAACACACTGAGCGCATGATCCTCTCGATGGCCGATGTGATCTGCACTACGTGTTCGGGAGCCGCTGATGTCCGTCTGGAAGCCTTGTCGTTCTCCGACGTTATCATCGATGAAGTGGCACAGGCGACTGAACCCGAGTGTTTGATTCCCATCACTCTCTGTGCCGAAAGAAGCAGCAACGCCTCTTCCTCCCTGAACGTGGTTCTGGTGGGGGACCACTGCCAATTGGGTCCCGTCGTGTTGTCTTCCGCCGCTGCTTCTTGTGGGTTCTCTCGTTCTCTCTTTGAGCGCCTGATCCTCGTCGGTCATCAACCGATCAGGCTCAATATGCAATACCGAATGCACCCTGCTTTATCGGAGTTCCCATCGAACGCATTCTACGACGGATCCCTCCAGAATGCCTCCTGTGCTATGGAGAGAGAGTTGAGGGTATCGAAAGATGAGTTCTCTTGGCCGGTGCCATCCATCCCTACTATTTTCTACAACTGCTCTACCACGGAAGAGTACGCTGCGTCCGGAACTAGCTACATCAACAGAGGAGAGGCAGACATCCTGGAGAGAGTAGTAGGGGCGTTGGTGAGGGGGAGTGGAGGGAAGGGATATCGGAATAATCACTCCTTATGAGGGACAGAAGATGTACCTCTCTTGGCATCTCCCTCAACAAATCCGACTGTGTGTGGGAAGAGAAGGTCGGTGACGAAGTGAAGATCAAGGGAGTGGGAGAGGTTGAGATTGCAAGCGTTGACTCGTTCCAGGGGAGGGGAGAAGAGGATCATCATTCTTTCCTGTGTAAGGAGTAATTCCTACAAGGGTATTGGATTCCTTTCTGATCCCAGAAGACTTAACGTGGCTCTCACAAGAGCGAAGGAGGGGGTGATCCTCATCGGAAACGCCAAGGTAAAGAAGAGTGAACTCACGAAACGAAGGGAGATTGTCAATCGACTGGGGGCATTCATTGCCTTTCTCTTTCTCTTTTCCTTCCTTCTTTTCTGACTATCGCAAATGCTGTGTTGTTTGTGGTCTGTATCGCCCTGACCCAAACTATTTTGTATTTTTCATCTTGAATTCTGTTTTGTATATTTTTCTGCGTGTATATTTTTTTTTCTTTTCTAATGTTCAGTTGTTTTTTATTCTGTTTTCTAACGTCGAAATACCCGTGGGAACATATCTGCTTATGTTGCGTATGTGTGTGTGTGTATGTGTGTGTGTGTATGTGTGTGTGTGTGTGTGTATGTGTGTGTGTGCATTTGTGTGTCTATATATCTTCGTGTGTTCGTATCGTGTGTTCGTATCGTGTGTTTTTGATTTGAATCGCAGGTTTTGTCGTTCAACCCGCTGTGGAACTCGTTGATAGATTTTTACCTGAAGAGAGGCTTGGTGGTAGAGGGTCCGGTGAACAAGCTGAGACAAGTGAAGATGAAGATATCTGCTCCTCGTAACTTCATCAATCGAATGACTCCATACGTCCCCTCTTCCATCGCGCTGACTGGGGACGAAGAGAAAGAGAGACAGGAGCTTAAAAAGAGGGAGAAGGAGCACATTGAAGCGAACGAAAGGGAGAGGGAGGAGAGAGAGAGGAGAGATAAGGGGAAGAGAGGGACTCGCTCTGTTGCCGACGTCGATGCGTCTATCCTTTCTTCAGGGTTGGTCTACCACCAGTTCCAGCCCTCTGCCTCCTTCTCTCTCCCCTCCTCTTCGCCTTCATCATCAGTGCTTTCATCCCCCTCCGCTGTGCCTGCCTCTGCCTCTGCCCCTGCCTCTGCTTCGTCCTCCTCAGCTCCGTCCTCTCTCAAGGCTATGAGGCATGATTTCGAAAGAAAGGCAGTGGAAAAGAACAAGGGAAAGTTTAGACTCACTGCGAGACTTAACACGGAGGGAGAAGGGCTCAGAGATAAGCAGCAGCAAGAGGGAGGAGCACTCAATCGTTGAGTTTCTTTCTACTCACGTGAAGGCATCAGTTTCTACCTTCTCCACTCCCGCCTCCTCCTCCTCCCTCCCCTCCATTTCGGATAGCGTAGGGAAGGAAGAGACAGAGCAGAAAGAAGAAGACATGAGAAGTGTGGTTGAGAGAGCGAAAGAAAAGAACAGGATGAGGATGGAGAGGGAGAAGGCGAGGGGGAGAAGCCAAGGAGAAGGAGAAGAGGGAAAGGGAGGAAAAAGAGAGAAAGGAAAGGGAGGAGAAGGAGAAAAGGGAAAAGGAGGAGAAGGAAAAAAAGGAACGAGAGAGAAAGCAGAAAATAGAGAAAAATAAGAAAAAGGAAAGGGAGGAGAAAGAGAGGAAGGAAAAGGGAAAAGGAAAAGGAGAAAGGAAGAAGGAAAGGGAGGAGAAAGAGAGGAAGAAAAGGAGAGGGAGAATGCTAAGAAGGTAGCTCCTTTCATTCCCTCCTCTACCCTCGTTGCCTCTTCCCCTTTCATCCCGTCTTCTGCCCTTGCCTCCTCCCCCTCCTTCATCCCCTCTTCCGCCCTTGCCTCCTTCTCCTCCTTCATCCCCTCCTCTACCCTTGCCTCATCCCACTCCTTCATTCCCTCCTCTACCGCTTGCCTCCTCCCACTCCTTCATCCCCTCGTCCACGCTCTCTTCTTCCTCCTCCTTCATCCCATCCTCAGGTGGTCACACTTACTCTTCTTCCTCCTCTCCCTCTTCTTCCTCCTCTCCCTCTTCCTCTCCCTCTTCCTGAATGATCTGGCTTGGGATTTCCCATCACATGTATTCTCATGTGTATATTTATGCGTGTGCATTCACATAGATATATAATATCTATACCAGCGTACAGATATACGACTTCTCCTATCCTTTTCCTCTTGTGGGAATCGCTGGTTGATATTTCTATCTAGACTACTCATACCCCCACCGATTTTACGCACTTCTAGTGTTACGAATTACAATGCACCAAACGATGTGTAGTGTTATTAAGGTTCTCAGCACTGACAGTATGTGTAGGAGTGTATGTGAGTGTGCTAAGTCTAGTCTTATGTAGTCCATTTCTCCTGTGGACTTCGACGAAACTTGAATGGACTTCGGTCGAACACAAGTGCGAACGGCAGTGCTAGATGCCAGTGCAGCTCGTACTGCACTGTCTCTGCTTCGTTTATTTCAGTGGAGAGGACGTGCGATCGCTCAATGTGTAGCCACGATCTGAGACTAGTACTCGATCACTGCGGTGTTTCTTTTATTTTCTCCTTGTGCTTGCTTTCCTTTTTTCGTTCCTCTCCTCTTTATTTATTATGTTTTTGTGTCCTTTGCCGCTCTTTGCCGTTTTTCGTCTGCATTAGATTTCCTTGCTGAAGAAAAGATCTAGACAAGAGATAGGGGGAAGGGGAGGGTGGGGAGAGGAGATAAACCATAGAGCGGGATTCTCGAACCTATTGATTCTCCTTTCTCCCTAGTCTGTTCCCTTTCCCTCCTCCTTCCCTCCTTTGCACCCCTTACCCCCCCCCCCCCCCCCCCACTTGTGTCTGCATGCACATGTGATCTCTTGTTATATTGACTTTTCTACTTTGCCTGCCCATCCTCTCTTGTTTGCCCTGTTTAATACCCAGTGTTGTTGAGTAAGAGAATGCAGTCGAAATGGACGCATGGATGTGTTTTATTCAAATTGACTTATTTAACGTTTTTAATTATTTGATCCACATGCAGTGCATACTTGAGTATGATATTTAATGTATACGTACATGTGTGTATTTTGGTGTATTTGTTTTTGTATGTCTATGTTTTATTTGAGTTTTTTTGTTGTTCGAATTTGTTGTATATGGAATGGGATTAATGAGATAATATTATCCCTTATGTTGTTTATATGTGTATTTTTGCTGGATTGCGTGTGTTTAATTAATTTTTAACCTCTGCTACCTCGTTTTATTTTTATGTCAATGTTGATTTCTAGAATGTGACTGTTTTTGTTTGTGTCCGGAATCTCCTTTTGTCATTGTTTTTATATGTTCAGAATGGTATTCTGTGCGTGTTTATATATTGTTTTGTTCTTACTAATGTATTTGAATTGAATTAAATTAAAAATAAACGGATATGTTTCTCTTTGTTTGATGGATGTGTATGTAAATGATAAATTTAAGTTTATTTTTATATGGGGAAATAAAAAAAAGGAAAGTACTTATTTGATAGTTCTGGTACATAAAAGGAATGAATGTAAATAATATGATATAGTGGGCCCATCTCTCATCCCTCTCTTACTCAGTTCTCTGGAGTGAGTGAATTTCTCTTTAAAGAAATTGGGCTACACACGAAAGAGAAAAAGGAAAAGAGAGGAAATACGGTATATTGAAGCATCGAATAACATAGATGGATCGACGTGTAGATATACATCGAAGATATATGGATATGTATGTATTTGTACACGATTAATATAATGCATGGTGACAGGAAAACAATACAACATGGCGTACGAATGTAAAAGAAAATTTGAAAAATAAAAAATGAAATCAATACTTGATACGAAGGCAGTATAAATCCTGTGTGAAATGGAGCAAACTGTAGCAAATGTAGAAAAAGTAAACTGTGGGGTGCAGACGAATATAGTGCGTATATGAATTGTAGAATGATTTAACTAGTAAAATAAAATGAGGGATCGGTGAATCGGGCGCGAAAACACCTTCTAGCGGGCATTGAAAATGCAGAGAGAAACGCAGTGAAGAAAACGTAAAGTAAATAGAAAGATGAAAAATCAAATAGGAAGAGTAGTGGCCGTTCGGACTGAATAATATGCTCTTAAGCTTTTGAGCAGAAAAAAAAGCCAAACAGACTGAAAAATAGGGCTGAGATGAGAGCGATTAGAGATACGACTTAACCAATAATAGGAAAGGAGATGACGGCAACTATAGAGGATGAGACGATCGCTTAGGGGCTGCATATGCATAGAATGCAAATGCGTCGTTGGTTACAATTCGTAATGAAAGATATACACAATAGATTTACACGACACGATCAACGAAAATACAAGCAAGTGCGAGCCATGTAACTATATATAAATATACATATAAGCAAGTACACAAATATGTAAGTACGTTGCTCTAGAATTCGGGTTGGCATCAAATATTTTGATTGAACCAAATAAACCTTAATGTTGAAAAATATTAATAGTTAACATTGAAATATGCGAATGTACAAATATAGAAATAGGAAATAGGAAATATAAAAATGCAACAAACAGACAATCATCGACAAGTCTATGCATAGCATTAACTTGTGCGCATAGATCGCATGCACATCGGATGGATAGGTGTGAGGCATATATCGATAAGAATATGTAAATTGCAAGTAAGATAAGGTAGTGTCCTTAGAATTGGAGGGCTGTGCTGTACTTGGGAAGACCGGCTGCTGAAAGATGGCAAAGTGAAAGGAGGGGGAGGGAGAGGATGCGGAGAAGAGTGAGGAGGGACTGAGAGAGGGAGCAAACTAACGTGATGATGGGATAGGCGAGGTAGCTATGAACAATCGTTTTGGTCGGGTGCAGAGCCAGATGAAGAGGGAGAGGAGAAGGGTGGGTGCAGAAAGAGAGACAGACGCTGAAGAAGAAGCAGATGAAGAGGAAGAGGCAGAGGTAGAGATAGATGTAGGGGTAGAGGTAGAGACACAGGTAGAGGCAGAGGTAGAGGGAGGCAGAGGGAGAGGGAGGGGGAGAGGAGAGTATGCAGAGGGAGAGGCAATGAGTTGGACTTCCTCTGCTTTGTCTTGGGGCAATGAAAGGGAGATATTATGATTCAGAGCAGAGGAGAGAGTGAAGGAAGGGGTGGGAGAGTGGGCGTAGGGGTGTGACTGAGAGTGGAGGTGGGAGTGGGAGCGAGAAGACTTGTGTGCGTTGAGTTGGTTTATACTCTTCTTAGATGATTTAGAAAAACGAGAGGAGTGGGAAGAGGGAGTTGAAAGAGGGAATGCGATGCGGATGGAGGGAAGGACAGGGGAAGACTTAGAGAAGATAGATGGGTGAACATTGAGTGTTAATGCTTGAGATGCATAGTGGTGCTTTCCTTTTGAACGTAGCTTGCTCGTCCCCTTTCTCTTCCTTCCCCCTCCCCTCCCTCTGCCTCCTCAGGGCTCCACTCCGTGTAAGACGAGACAGACTCACTCTCACTTGAATTCGAATCATTCGTAATTCCACTACTCCTCGCCTGTCTCTCCTCTCTCTGACGTCCGAGCACTCCGCTCCTCGCCCCTCTCATAATCACTCTTCTCAATCTCATTTTCCTCCACCTTCCCCCGTCCCTTCTCTCTTTTGTCTTCTTCGTTTTTCTTCACATTTGACTTCTCCTTCTTCTTCTTTCCTTCTCCTCGTCTTTCTCCTTCCTGAGCTCTTTCTCTTCCTGGGCGTCTTCCTTTCTCTCTCCGTTCTTCTTCTCTTCTCTCCACCTCCTCCACGTGTTCTTCTTCGTTCCCTCCACCCTTCTTCATTTCTACACCTCCTTCCTCGCTTTCGAATTTCTTTTTCCCTCTCGCCTTGTCCTCCTTTCTTTCCTTTCTCCTCTCCGCCTTCTTACCCCCTGATATTTGTGCAGAGGATGGAGAGAGCGCAGACGGAGCAGAGGGAGAGGGGAGGGAAGGGAGACGAAGGGGGGAGAGAGGGTCAAAGAAGAGTGGAGAGTGGGGAAAGTGGAAATCAGAGACATGATATCATTATGGTACTCTGTAAGAGGGGAGCTAGACATTCCTCTCGTCCTGTGTCTCCTTCCCTTCCTCTTTCCCTCTCTCCTCTCCACGTCCTCTCTCGCCTCACTCGCAGTCGAATCATCTTCTTCTCTTCTATTTCTTCCTCCTCCCTCTCTTCTCTCTTTCCCCTCTCCTCTCTCTCCTCGATTTTCTCCATATCCTACGCCCTCTCCTTTCTTCTCCCTCTCCTTCCTTGAATCATCCTTATCTCTCCCTGTCGCTCTCTGTGCACCCTTCTCTCTTTTCTTGCGTTCCTTCTCGTTGTCTCTTGCCCCACCCCAGCTCCCTCCCCCGTCCTCACTCCTGATCATTGAGCATCTCCTCCTCTCCTCTCCCTTCCTCCTGCGCTTCCTCTCTTTCTCTCTCCTTCTCTTCCAGTCATTTGAGAAAGAAGAGGGAGAAGTGGAGGAGAAGGGGGAGGAGGGAGAGGGAGAGAGGGAGAGGGAGAGGCAGAGGCAGAGGCAGAGGCAGAGGCAGAGGCAGAGGCAGAGGCAGAGGCAGAGGCAGAGGCAGAGGCAGAGGCAGAGGCAGAGGCAGAGGCAGAGGCAGAGGCAGAGGCAGAGAGGGCGGGTACAACGGGGTTAGAAGAGGAAGTCGAAAGCGAGGGCTCCAACAAACGATGGGAGGGAAAGGAAGGAGAAACAGGAGGGTGGGGCTTGGAAGGGGAGAGGGGGAGGGAGAGGAAGAAGAAGAGGATGAAATGATAGCTCGAATGACAGAAGGGGAGCGGTGGGAAGAAGAGAGTGATTTGTTGGAACTATGAGTGATAGAGATCTGGGAGGAACTGAGGAAGAAGGGTTCGCGTAGTGGGGAGAGGGAGAGGGGGACAATGAAGAGGATGAGAAAGATGGAGAAGGGGAAGGCGACCAAGCAAAGGAAGAGGAGGAGGAGGAGGAAGAGGATGAAGAGGAGGAAGAGGTGGCGAAGGAGTTGGATGAGGAGGAGAGAGAATTGGAGGATGATGAGGGGGAGAGGGAGGGAGAAATGGGGCGAGGGATGTGGAATCTAGAGTCATTGCGATCCAGGATAGAATTTATATCGGTAGAGCGAGGGTCAGGGGTAGAATGAGAATGGGAGGAGGGGAGCGGAGGCAGAGGGAGAAACGAGAGAAGAGACGAAAGAGAAGGAGTTTGGGATGGAGGAAGAGGAAGATGAAGAGGAAGAAGAGGAAGAGGAAGAGGAGGAAGAGGAAGAGGAAGAAGAGGAAGAAAAATGGTGTAAAGGAGCAAGAGAAGAAGGGAGAGAGTGGGAGAGAGAGTGGGGGTGAGCGAAGATGAATGAAGAGGGAAGGAGACTGGGGAGAAAAGGGGGCAGATGAAGAGGGATAGGAAGAGGAAGAGGAAGAGGAAGGAGAGAAGGATGAGTGAGAGTAGTTAAGTCCCGAAGGGGGAGGGAGAAGAGAATGCTGGATCGGGAGAAGGAGGACGGGTGTGTGAAGTACAGAGACGGGAGTGGGAGTGGGAGTGGGAGTGGGAGTGGGAAGGGGAGAGGAAGTTGGTGTGCTTGGGACTAGAGGGAACAAGAGGGGGGTGCGAGACGAAGACCGAGAGGAAGAGGGAGAGGGAGAGGAAGGGTGGGAAGGAGAGGGCGGATGAGAATGGTGAGAGGAAGTAGAATTGAGAGTGGGTATCTGATCTGAAAAGGAAGATTCCTGGTCAGAAGAGCTGCCGACCGCCGAGGAAGAAGAGAGGCAAGATGGCAAAGAGGAGGGGGAGATGGGTGAGCCCGGGGAAGAGGGAGAAGAAACAGACGAGGAAGAGGGCTGGGAGTGAGGGGAAGAGTGGGAGGAGCGAGGGGATGGGTGCAGGGGCGAATGGGACGGAGACTGAGTGGCAGAAGAGGGCGGAGTGGAGAAACACGAGTTCAGAGTAAGAGACGAACCGGAGGAAACAGGAGGCTGAGGGGCGGGAGAGGGGGAAGATGAAGAGAAGGGGAAGGCAGGGGCAAAGGAAGGGGGATCAATGGGCAAGAAGATGAAGAAGAGGACGACTGAGAGGACGAGTCAAGGTAGGAGGATGGAAGGTTAGAGGGAGGGGAGAAAGCGGGGGAAGAGGACAGAAGGGGTGGTGAAGTTGATGAAGAGTGGGAAGTAGACGACGAGGGGAGGGAGGATGAAGAGGAGTGAGAAGGAGAGAGAGACGATGGAACAGACGAAGACGTAGGAACGGAAGAGGAGCAATAAGAAATGAGGGAAGGCGAAGAAGAAGAACAAGAAAAGGAAGAAGAGGAAGAAGATGAAGAAGATGAAGAAGAGGAAGAAGAGGAAGAAGATGAAGAAGAGGAAGGAGAAGGAGAGGAAGAAGAAGAAGAGGAAGAGGAAGAGGAAGAGGAGGGAGGACATTCTGTAGCCTCTACAACCTCTTCACTTTCCTCCCCCTCTCCCTTCAGTCCCCTTTCGTTATCCCTCTCCTCCTCTTCCTTCTCCCCTTCGTCTTCTCTCCATTGATCTGAGCCCTCTCCTTCTCCTTCTCCTTCTCCTTTTCCTCCTTCTCCTTCTCCTTCTCCTTTTCCTCTTTCTCTTTCTCCTTCTCTTTCTCTTTCTCTTTCTCCTTCTCCTTCTCCTTCTCCTTCTCCTTCTCCTTCTCCTTCTCCTTCTCCTTCTCCTTCTCCTTCTCCTTCTCCTTCTCCTTCTCCTTCTCCTTCTCTCTCTCTAGATTGACCTTCTTCGCGATATTTCTCTCCTGTTGTTTATCTTTTTCCCTTCTCTTCTCCCTTCCTTCATCTACCTCCACGTCTCTCTCTCCTTCCTTTTCTCTCTCCCTTTCAATCTCTCTTACGATTAGTCGGTCCACTTCTTCGTCTAATTCTTCCTTCCTCTCTCTCTCTCTCTCTCTTCCTTTCCCTCTCTCTCTCCCTGTTACGCCCTCCCTTTCTCCTCTCCCTCTTCCCTACCCTCTCCACTTTTCATCCAAATCCCCACTTCCTTCAATCGCCATACTTAACGTATCGAAATCGTCCTCGCTCCTATTTCTCTCGTTCGCCTCTCCATCTCCGTCTCCATCTCCACTTCCGCTTCCACTTCCACTTCCACCCCCACCTCCACTTCCACTTCCACTTCCACTTCCGAACTCATCTCCCCCCTCACTCCTGCTTTCCCTCCCGCTTCCACTTCCGCTTCCACTTCCACTTCCGCTTCCACTTCCGCTTCCGCTTCCGCCTCCGCTTCCGCCTCCGCTTCCACTTCCACTGCCGCTGCTTACGCTGCTACTGGTGTCTACATTGCTTCCGCTTCCACTTCCAACCCCACTCCCACTGGCAGTGGTGTTTCCGCTTCCGCTTCCGCTCCCTTCACTGCTCGTTGTTTTGTCGGATTTTGAGGAGGGTTTGAGGGGGGGATAGGGGGTGAGAGGAGTTCTTTTCAGGCCTATCGAGCGAAGGAGACGGGGAGGGAGAGGCAAACGGAGAAGAGGAAGGAGACGAGAAAGGGCAGGGGGAGTAGGGGGAGGCGATGGAAGAGATGTGGATAGGGTGAGGGAGGGGGAGGGATGTAGAATGATAGACATTAACGTACGCGTTGTTTTGGGAGGAAGTATGATCGATCAATGAATTCCTTGGAGGGATTCCCTTATCCATCCCCTCTTTCTCTCCCTCCTTGTCATTCTCCTTGTCTTTCTCTGAGCTTCCTCTTCTCTCCCTCCCTCTTGCCCTCTTCTTCTTCTCCTCCTGCACAGGAAGGAGAGAGGACGAGAGAGAAAGGGATGAAGTCAGGTGGGACTGGGAGTGGGAATTAGAATGGGAGTGAGAAGAGGGGTAAGGATGAGGACGATGATGAGGGCGAGAGTGGACCGGAATACCGAGGGAAGAGGAAGGGGGAGAGGAAGAGTTGGGGTGGAAGGACAAGGAGGAGGAAGTGTGTAGAGAAAGATGACGGGGTTCTGCTGCAGGAGAGGAGGAAGGAGCAGAAGAGGAGGAGGAAGATGAGGAAGAAGACGAAGATGAGGGAGAAGATGAAGATGGGGGAGAAGAACAACCGTCCGAAGACGGAGTTTTGGGAGTGGGGGAGGTGAGGGGGGAAGGAGGAAAAGAGGAGAAAGGAGAGAGAGATGAAGAAAGAGATGAGGGGGGCGAGAAGAGGAGACGGCCTTGTCCTCCTTATCTCCGTTCTCCTCCTCCTCTCTCCCTCCTCTTCCTCGTTTACTCTAACCTCATCGTTCAGTTCGTTGTGATCATTCATATTTCCCATGTTCTCTGTTGTAAGTGAATCGGATGAAAATTCAGAAAACGAAGGGGGAAGGAGGGAGAGGAGCTAAGGGAGGAGCGAGGGAGTGACGATGAATGGGAGGGGGCAGAAGTAAAGTGAGGGGAAGAAGAGGAAGGGGAGGAAGGGGAAGGGGAAGAAGGGGAAAGAGAAGAAGGGAAAGAGAAGAAGAGGAAGGGGAAGACACGTGTTTCTTCCTTTCGTGCTTCCTCTTCTGCTCCTCTCTTCCCTTTCCCCCTACATATTGATTGTTTCTCTCCCTTTCCTTTGGTTCTTCTTCCACCTTCTCAACCGTTTTCTCCGTCATCTTCTCTTCTATTTTTGAACTCAACAATCCTCTTCCTCCTCTTCCTCCTCTTCCTCCTCTTCCTCCTCTTCCTCCCTTTCCTCCTCTCGTCCCCACCCTTCCTCCCCTTTCTCTCCTCGGCAACCTTACATCCTCCTCACTTCCTCCCCGTTCCCCTTCCTTGAGCTCCTCCTTCTCCTGTTGATCCTCCTTCTCCACCCTTCCTTTGATTTCCCTTCTCTGTGAAAGGGTGATTCTTGAAGATCTGGCGAGACTGCTCCTCTATCAGCCAAAATCCCTTGTGAACACGAAGAAGCCACTCCTCTATCCGAGAGGGCTCCATTCGCAGCGTGTATTGCTCTGCTCGTATCAGCGGTTTCCGACTCTCCAATGGAGAGGACTCCCTGTCGATCAAGATAAGCCACGAGTTCGAAGAAAGAGGGGGAGGGGCTCTGGGTGAGGGTGCAAATGGAGGAGTAGAGATGGATGACACTGCGGAGGAAGGATGAGACGGAGGGAGAGGGAGAGGGAGAGGGAGAGGGAGAGGGAGAGGGAGATGAAGAGGGCGAGGGAGAGAGAGAAGGAGAGAGAGACAGAGAAATAGACGAACCACCTCCAAGCCCTTCGAAAGCTCTTTCGACGTCTCCATTCCTCTGCGCTTGCATTAGATTGGATCTCCCCAGCAGTGCCTCCCTTTCTGTTTCTTTCTGCTTCGATAGCTGAAAAGCTGAAAATAGGATGTTCTCGATCTCCAGGAGGACAGGCGAGAGAGACGCCAAAAGCAGGGAAGGGGGAGTCGAAGCAGAAGGAAGAGAATGAGAGAAGAAAGGGGCGAGGGGAGAGAGGGGGGAAAGGTAGGAGGAGAGAAGGGGGGAAGGGGTCAGGATTAAGTGCGAAGGGAAAGGAAGAGTACGGGATGAAGAGAGTGAAGAGGAGGGCGTAGAAGAAGTCAAAGAAGCAGATGAAGATTCAGGGGAAGAGGCAGGAGGGAAAGGGGGGGGACAGGAGAAGAAGGAGACTGCGAGGGAGAATGAGACGGTGAGAGAAGCAGAGGTAGAGGGAGAAAGGGAGAAGGAGAGGGCACTAGAAAGAGAGAGGGTATGAGGGCTAGGAGAAGGAACGGAAGCAACGCAGCTGTCAGAAGAGAGAGGGGCAGAAGCAGGGGCCAAGAGAGAGGTTGAGAGAGGGGCAGAAGCAGGGGCGGGCAGGGGGGCGGAGAGAGGGGCGGAGAGTGGGGCAGAGAGAGGAGCAGAGAGGGGGCGGAGAGAGGGGCGGAGACAGGGGCGGAGAGAGGGGCGGAGAGTGGGGCAGAGAGAGGAGCAGAGAGGGGGCGGAGAGAGGGGCGGAGACAGGGGCGGAGAGAGGGGCGGAGAGTGGGGCAGAGAGAGGAGCAGAGAGGGGGCGGAGAGAGGGGCGGAGACAGGGGCGGAGACAGGGGCGGAGACAGGGGCGAAGACAGGGGCGAAGACAGGGGCGGAGAGAGGGGCGGAGACAGGGGCGGAGAGAGGGGCGGAGAGTGGGGCAGAGAGAGGAGCAGAGAGGGGGGCGGAGAGAGGGGCGGAGACAGGGGCGGAGAGAGGGGCGGAGACAGGGGCGGAGAGAGGGGCGGAGACAGGGGCGGAGAGAGGGGCGGAGACAGGGGCGGAGACAGGGGCGGAGAGTGGGGCAGAGAGAGGAGCAGAGAGGGGGGCGGAGAGAGGGGCGGAGACAGGGGCGGAGACAGGGGCGGAGACAGGGGCGAAGACAGGGGCGGAGAGAGGGGCGGAGACAGGGGCGGAGAGAGGGGCGGAGAGTGGGGCAGAGAGAGGAGCAGAGAGGGGGGCGGAGAGAGGGGCGGAGACAGGGGCGGAGAGAGGGGCGGAGACAGGGGCGGAGAGAGGGGCGGAGACAGGGGCGGAGAGAGGGGCGGAGACAGGGGCGGAGAGAGGGGCGGAGAGAGGGGCGGAGACAGGGGCGGAGAGAGGGGCGGAGACAGGGGCGGAGACAGGGGCGGAAGGGGGGCAGAGAGAGATGGGAGGATAGATGTATAGGTAGACGCAGAGTCAAAGGTAGAGTGAGAGGCAGAAAGTGGTGCTTGTTGTTGTCGAAGCTGTAGTTGTAGATGAAGTTTTTGTTCTTGTTCTTGTTCTTGTTCTCTGTCTTTCTGCTCTTGTTGTTGTCTAAGCTCTAGTTGCTTTTGTTGTTGTTGTTGTACGAATAACAACTCTTGTTCTTGCTGTTCTCGCAATTGTCGAAGTTGTAGCATTTGTTCTTCTCTCTGGAGTCTCCTCAGTTCTTGTTCCTGTAGCTGTCGTTTCATTAGACGCTCCTCTTTCTGTTTCAGCATCGACTCTTCTCGTTTCCTCCCTTCTTGCTCTTGTTGCTGTCTCATAAGTTGCTCTAGTTGCAACGTTTGCTGCTGTGCAATCTCACTCCCCTGCAGCTGTTGCAATGACAATTGATGCTGCTGGAGCATTTGGTCGTACAGTTGCTGGACATATTGCAGTTGTTGTAACTGTTGGACGTATAGTAAATACGAAGGGGAGTGGTTGGACAACAGTGAGAGAGGATCGGAGGAAGAGGGAGAAGATGAAGACGGAGGTAAAGAGGGAAATGAATTTGCAGGAGAAGGAGGAAAGAGGGGAGAGAGGACAAAGGAGAGGAAGAAGTCTGAGGAGCAAGGGGGAGGAGAGAAGGGAGTAGAGTGGGATGGGGGTTAAGAAGGCTAGGCTGATTGGGAATGGGAAAAGGAGCTAAAGGTAAAGTGGAGGAAGAAGAGTTGAAAGGGAAGGGGAGAGGGAAGGGGGAAGCAAACGAAAAGGGGAAGGGAAAGGAGAAAGGGAAAAAGAATACGACGAGGGCAGAGAAGGAGTGGGAAGACCTGGGAGGGATGAGGAGAAGGGGGCGAATGATGAGACAGAGGAGGAGGCAGAAGAGGCAAAGGCAGATGGGGAAGCGCTGGTGGAGGAGGCAGAGAGAGAGATGGAAGGGCAGAGGGAAGGGGAAGAGTAGAAGATGAAGAGGGAGAGATGAGAGGAGAGGAAGGTTAGAGGAGGGAACATTAGATACGGAAGAGGAGAGAGAAGAGGGGGGAGAGGAAGAGAGAGAAGAGGAGAGAGAGAGGGGGAGAGGAAGAGAGAGAAGAGGAGAGAGGCGAAGGTAGAGAAGAAGAGAGAGAGCGGAAGAGGAAAGAGTGGGAGAAAGAACCGCAGGGAGAGAAGAGAAGGGGGCAGACGAGAGGGAAGAGGAGATGGAAGAGGAGATGGAAGAGGAGAGAGAAGAGGAGAGGGAAGAGGAGAGGGAAGGGGGAAGGGAGAGAGAAGAAGAGGGAAGACTCAGATTAAACAAAGGAGAGAATGTATCATTCTTCTTGTCAGAAGAGAGAGAGCTAGTGGGGAGAGAGTAAGAGAGAAGAGGAGAAGGGGGAGAGGGGAAGAGGGAAGAGGAGAAGAGGGGGAAGAGGAAGAGAAGAGTGAGGAGGAGGAAGAGGAGGAGGAGGAGGAGGAGGAGGAAGAGGAAGAGGAGGAGGAGGAGGAGGGGAGGAAAGAGGATAAAGAAGGTAGAGATAGAGAAGTAAGTGGTAGAGAAGAGGAGAGAGGGATAGGAGAAGAGAGAGGGAGAGAAGAGGATGATGGAAGAGAAGAGGATGATGGAAGAGAAGAGGAGAGGGGAAGAGAAGAAGAGAGGGGAAGAGATGAGGAAGAAGGAATAGAAGACGAGGCTAGTACTGGAGGAGGAAGGGAAGACGGAGGGACGGTGAGGGGGAGAGGCAACGAAAGAGGAAGAGGGAGATTGAGTGGAAGGGACAAGGATAAAGGGAGGGGAAGAGGAAGAGCACTCAAAAGCGATGAAGGGGCGAGACAAGCTAAGGGAGATGAGGAAGCAGAGGGAGAGGGAAAGGGAGAGGCAGAGAGAGGGGCAGAGAGAGAGGAAGAGGGAGAGGAAGAGGGAAAAGGGGTAGATGGAGAGAGTGAGTGAGTTGAGGAGGAAGTAGAGGGGCGAGAAGCCGGAGGGACAAAAAGATTTGAGAGAGAAGTGGGGAGAGTGGAAGAAGATGAGAGAGGGATAGAAGCCACAGGAGAAGAAGAGGGAGGAGGAAGAGGAGGAGGACGAGGAGGAGGAGGAGGAGGAGGACGAGGAGGAGGAAGGGAAGAAGGGAGAGGAGGAGGAAGAGGAGGAAGAGGAGGAAGAGGAGGAAGGGAGAGGTAAGGAAGAGGAAGAAGAGTTAGAAGAGGTGGGTAAGGGCAAAGAGATGGGGAGGGAGAGGGGAAGTGTGAACGAAGACAGAGCCGAGTGAGATTGGGACAATGAGGGAAAAGTGTTGAAAAGGAAGGGGGAAGTGGAGGGGAGCGAAGAGGAAAGAGGTAGTGAGGGAGAGGAGTAGGGAAACGTGTAAGAGAAGGGCTTCACGGACTGAGGGGGAGAAGGGGCGGGGGGGAGGCGGGGGGGAGGCGGGGGGGAGGCGGAGGGAGAGAAGAAGGGAGAGAAGGGAGAGGAGGAGGGTGGTGGAGATGATTTAAAAGTGGTAGACGTGGAGGGCAGGGAGTTAGAAGTGTTTTCTTTCTCTGTGCCTTCGCTGTCCCACATCCCTCCGTCTTCCCTCCCTCTTCCTCTTCCCCTTCCTCTTCCTCTTCCTCTTCCCCTTCCCCTACCTCTCAAACTCTCTCCTTCTCCCCTAGCCGCTTCTTCTCCTTCTCCCTTTCTTCCTCTTCCCCTCGTTTCCCTCCCTCTTCCCCCTCCCCCACTCCCTTTTCCTCCTCGCTCTTTTTTTCCTGTTTGCCTTTTTTCTTTAGGATTCTTTTCGTTTTGTCCCCGTCGTTAATGTATTCTTTCTCCTCCTCCTTCCCCTTTCCCTTATCTTCGTCTCTCAGTCTCCCCTTTCCCCTCCCCTTCTTGCCCTCTCTTCCTTACTATCAACCCTCATTACCACTCCCACCCCCACCCCCAATCCAATTCCATATCCCTCTCCCTTGAGCTCTCCCTCTCCCTTCATCTGCCCTTCTGCTCCTCCCATTCCTCCACCTCTTCCACTTCCCTCTTCTACTTGTTCTCCCTTCTTTCCCCCTCTCCACCCTCACCCCCAGTACCACTTTCTCCCTCGTTCTCGGCTCGACCCCTTTCGACCTCAATTCTTGCACAATCCTTTCCTCTCCCTCCTCACTTCTCCCCCCATCGTCTCCTCCTCCACATCCTTCTCCTTCTTCTTTTCCTCCACATCAGTCTTCACTCGCTTAGCCTCTTCAACTCTTGCCTCTTCTGTTGCCTCTCTCTTCCCCTCTCCCTTTTCCTCTCCCTTTGGGTTCTCTTCTACGCCTTTCTCTTCCGTTCGCTCTGCTGCTTCGTTTCCTACTACTTCGTTGTTTTCATCAGAAAATATCCCTAACTCCTCCAACGCCCTGATCACGCCCTCATCCCACTCCTCCATCTCTCCTTCTTCTTCTCCTTCTCTTTTTTCTTTCTCTCCTCCATCTCCACCTTCCCTCGCTGCTTCAGCATCAACCATTTCCTCGTCGGCGTTTCTGTCCCTAGCCTCTCTCACCCTTCGTCTCTCCCAGCTTGCCCCGCCCTCTCCCCTTTCATCCTCCTCCACTCTATCTTCAGTGTTCGAGAGAGGCCTTCTTTTGCCGTAATCCTTCAAAGAATACTTCCCCAAAATATCATTTTGGTCGAACGCTTTATTCTTAAGCTTGTTCTTCTCTCTGCTTTTCAGTCGCACCTTCAGTGTCTGCTCTTTCTTCTTCTCCTTCTGCACTCTCTCCTGGAAACTCACCATGGACGCCCTCAAACTCTTATACCTGACGTGTGTATTCATATTTCATATTTTCATCGTAATCAACGGAAGACAAAAGCACAAGACACCGCCAGTGAGTTGCGTCGATGATAGGTCATATTAAAGCATACGCGTAAATATGAAATTGCGTTAGGCCATGCGACGTCATTCAGTCGTGTTGATTCAAAATGGGAGCAGTTCATATGATTGGATCAGAGATAAGTAAGAAAGCATATCACGTATCAATGTCCTTAAGACGGAAGAATGGAATGTTGGGTTAATCATAAAATAGTAATTGCAAATATAGCAAAGAAAGGCGAACATATATACATTGACTTGAATGCTTTTATGTATCAAATCGACGCGAATGAAAGGCAAAAGATTGGCAGAAAATGCAAGCCATGCTCCAGCCGGAGTTTAATTGGAGTAAATTAAATGAAAGCCTAGAATACCTGTTTGAACATTCACTAATAGATCTCCCGGGAATGGTGACGCTATACTTTCCGTGTTTCTCAATTTCACTCATGAGGGCAATATCATCATCATAAGAGAATGGTTTCCTCTCTGCTCCTGTCTTGTTCCCTACATATGATCCAGACGAAAAATACCATAAAACACACGATAAAAGTCAGGACAATGACGATACATAGCGAGTGTATATCGTACCATATCGTATTTTCAAATAAATGGAGCAAATATGTGAGAAAACTTGTATGAATGCGTTTGAAATGTACTGGCGAATGAAAATACGGCACGCACCAGGTAAAAATGAAAAATAACAGAGTATTATTGCAAATACGTACGATCAACGGCAGCCCTGCATGCACCACTAGTAGATCCAGGGAAGTAAGCTGTTATCTCATTAAAAGATAATCCGGAAGCTCTCAACTCCATAATTTTGCTTTTTTCTTCCTGTGTCCATCCTTTCACCTAGATATTTAATTGTCGAAAATATGCGAAAATACGGTTTAGAAGAAGCTGAGACGAATCAAAGTGAGATCATGTGTACAAAAGAGTCGAAAAAGAGCGCTTACCCTTGTTGATTCTTTGAGTGACTCGACGTACTTCCGGATCTCAGCGAAGTCCCTTGGTAAAGGCATTCAAGAAGTTGTCTTGATTACGAGTGAGCGAATTAAGTCTAAAAATTACTGCACAGAACTATTTAAGAATGAAATGGGTTCGGAAAAGCGCACTTTTACGAAGTTTTCGTAGAAAATTCAACGAGCACTACCTTCAATAGTGTGCAGAAAGGTGGGAAGAGTAACCAAGCCTCTTCTGTCTGATATATAAAATGGAATATATTAGAAGCATTCAATTTATTTATGTCTCACTTGATCAGCTGAATTTAGTAGACTTTTTCTTTTAATTTTGTGCTTAAATCATACAGTTTTTATCACGCTCTCTTGATGTATCATAATTATTATTATTAACCATATATTTTCCTCGGATTTATTAGCATACATGTCGTTAGAAATAAAATAAGTTGAATAGTTATTTATGGTCTATTCATATTTGTATATAATGATCCAGATATGCAATGTACTATTTTTGTTAGACGTTTCTTCGGTCTCTTTTAGTAGCACTTTCTGATCCCTTTAAAAAGTAATATTTTTTACCCGGTAGAAAAACATTTTTATTTTTTGTTCAACTAATAAACTCAATATTGTTAACAATAAATTACGGAAAATAACTATTTCTTCATAGGTTTGAATAATGAAGCAAAAAAAAATAAATATCAATATTGATTACCCAACTGAAAACATATGAATAATTAGAAGTGATATAAAGAACAAAAAAAAAAAAAAATTCAAGTTTTTCGAGAATCAATTCCATTTCGAATGTTCATTTTTTCGTTTTTATTTCGACCAAGAAACAATCGACATCAGACAGAGTATAAATCGGGATAATTGATAAAAAATCTTGAGATTTAATGTGAACAAACGCTATAAACGAATAACAATTCACCCCAACTAGTATACGTCATCGTAACACAAAAATGTTCATGTTTATTAGAGCACGCCCTTTTTGTGTTAAATCTTAAATAAATTTGTTTTCATAAGTCTTGTCATTTCTTGGGTTCTGTAAGCAAGTTAAATGAACATTTATCAGCATAGTAGGAAAATGAGTAAAAATGTTAATTTCCGAAAAAGCCCCACTGAAAATTGAATAAAGAACAAAAAGCATAAAGTACTTCAAGTGAGCATACTTTGTGAGTAAATACGTTGTATGTTATACCACTCTATTTGAGATGCTTTACAAATGTATACGAAGGTATGGAGTAGACATCCTCAAGGTTCATCAGAGTACCTCACTGGTATAGTCAATATGCAATACTACTATGAATAATATTCAAATGTTTTGGATGAATACTCAATATTTAATGTTTTATACTCACTACGCCATATGGGAAATATGATTTAGTAGTTCATCATAAACAGTACATCACAATATACGAAAAATATATGCACTTCATCTCAAGTATATGTGTGTTTTTTTATTCGTGTATATTTCATCTGTGTTGATGTTTCGCTAATATTCGAATGCTTGTCCTTTTTGAGCTCATGTATTATTTCGATTAGAGTAAGAATTTGTGACCATATTTTTAGTCAAAATTTTTGCGAATAGATTTTAATAATTGTTATTTACCGCATTCCATTTATAAGTCTGTGGTGATTGCACCAATACCTTCTATTTGAGAATCATATAAATATCTATAATCTATGCATTATTACTTCTAGACTCAATAAACATCCTAAAAGCTTATTGGAACTCGCACCCTAACACCACAAGTCTGTCAAGTTATGCCGCCGCATTAACTGAGGGGGCATGAACTCCGTTAATAAAAGCCTGATGGCCGTTTGTATCGAACTCGAGATAATACGTGTTTTATTAACTAAAGAACGATAATCGTCATAGCCCATTGCTCAGTCATGAGTTATTCCCATACAAACATAGTTGTACCCAAAGATGACCTGAAAGAGAATAGGGAAATGACAAGCAATGGAGAACAAAACTTCTAATTGAGAATACCATATCTAGATGTTCCTTTAAAGAACATTCTAGAATATCTCAGTACATGATCCAGTAAACGTAAGCAATGCAATCGTATACAAATAGGCACAGTAGCACAACATGACATAATAAATATCATGCAAACACATCAATATGCGAGGGAAAGGTTCTCTCATCAGGAGACGCCCAGTCGTCTACCTGAAGTGGAAATATGAATACATATTGCTAACTCGACAAGTCATTAATCCACACGTGCATTTCACACGGTACACTTCACTCTGTCAGAATATATTGCCGCATTCTTAACAATATGCAATTCTACTAGAATCATTCTACCCCCCTTCTCTCCATTTGAGAAGCTCATAAACATCCAAACCGCAATGATTTAGTACATTCGACTCATAGATTCAATTGATTACTCGATTAGCACAACACATGATCACAATTTAAAAAAACATTTCTTCTTATTTTATACTTCGTGACAACTGGAGAATTCTTTTATGTGCATACCGTATCGTATAGACATGAGAAAGATATGAATAAACAAGTGGTTCACGAGAAGTTTAGGGAACACATACACAACGAAATGGTCATTCTAAAGAGACGGTAGGGAGGAATAGTGATAATAGAACGAGAGTAAGGAAAAGCACGCAACATATAATGCCAAGAGGGAGGATAGAGAGAAAGAACGGAAGAGAGAAGATGAGCCAGATGGAGGGAGGGCATAAGTCAAGTGAGTTGGCAGCACACAAGAGAAGAAAAGGCTTTAATAGATGATGTGGATGGAGCGTTAGAGGTAGAGTACCAACTGAGAGGAGGAAGGTGAATAGAAAGGGGAGGCTTGACTCAATGAGACCGGAACAACCCGATTTCATCAGCTTAATTAGCGTTGTCTCTGTGCTTTACTCTGGGAGAGACACCATGAAGATGGAGAGGGGGCAGGAGGGGAAGAGGAGGACGATGATAGGGGGGGCAGGAGGAGAGGTAGATGGAGAGAGGGTTTCAGCCTTGATGATTTAACCTCTTCCTTCTTAGTCTTTTTCCTGAGCTCATCTTGATCCTCCTCCTCATCGTCATCCTCGGGATGCCCTTCCTTCTGTTTCTCCTTCTTTTCGTCCTCTCTTTGACTGGTTAAATACAGCAACAGGGTCGTTTTCATCATCATCGTCCACCTCGTCATTGTCTAGATCTTCCAGTTCCTCTATTTCTTGTACCTCTCTTTTCTCCTCTTCCTCCTCGCCTCTCCTTCTCCTAGTAGATTTGGAGAAGGAAGAGGACGCAGCGGGAGAGGGGTTCTTGAGGTATGAAAGGGAAGAGGAGAGGAAGAGGAAGAGGAAGAGGAAGAGGAAGAGGAAGAGGAAGAGAAAGAGAAGAGGAGGATGTGGAGGGTAGAGACGCGATGGAAGAGGAGGACCCTTAGAGTAATAAAGAGAGAGAGCGGAGGTGGGCTCCGTTGACCCCGTCGTTGGTGTTGTTAGCAATCACTCCATTCCCGAGGGCGGAGGATGCTGCGTGGTAGAGTGTGGGACGAGCGGAATAAGGCCTGGGGATAAAGGGGATCTCCTTGTACGACTCGTTCACCAATATCGGCACGAATCCCTTCGCTGCCTCCTGCAAACTCCTCGTTCGAGAAGGAGGCGTTGTTCGCGCCTATCTTAAGTTCGAACCCTACGCCGTCCTCTTCCAAGGCCTTCACTTTTCTGAACAAAGCGTATCCCTTCTTCTCCTCCAACGCCCTCTCACTCGCCTTGATTTGATTCTCGCTCCCCCTTAATGAAGATGAGGCACCCGTTAGTGTGGGGGACGGGAGGGTCGAAGCGGATGACTTGTTATTCAAATGTGCGGACAGGGATAGAGTCAGGGAGGTGACCACACTCTTCAATTTGTCTCTTTTCCTTCACTCCTCTCTCTCACTCTCCAGCTCTTTCTCGAACAGAGCGGCACTCAAATTGAGATAGT
>JAWNMU010000667.1:0-10674 GCA_035043665.1 Drosophila quasianomalipes | reverse complement strand
ATACATACATATGATACTCAACTGCAGTAACCAGTAAGCTTTCAGTAAATTCATACGCTAAACTTGAGACTGAGATAAAATTTTATTATTTTAGTTCAGTTCGCTGCTTGTCCAAGAAGCGGATGTAATGGATGCTTGTGCATCTGATAATATCTACACTGTAATGCAATTTATTTGGAAAAGTTATTTTCCTCAACTAAGCTATTGGTGTTAAGCAAGAATATAAATACAGGTATATTTGGCACAATCAGACACCATATCGGTCTAGCCACAGCACGTTCTGATCTGATATTCTTTTGTTGCCGCACTACAAGTAAGTTCAAGACAACACTCCACTGGCATTACACAACCTGCCTGTTTTGCAGCTTGTTCGCCACAACATGTTTTTATCCTATCGTCAGACTCTTTCTTGTTGAATCATTGTGTGTTTAGATACTTAGTTTCCCAAGGCATCCAGCAAGCACACCTGCCGCTCCTCTACAAGCTACAACATGTTCTGTGTTTGATTAAACGTATTGCTGGTGAAATAAAATAAAATGAAGTACAATTCATATTTAAAGAGACATTTTTTGAGTATCATGTATAATCTGGCAATTTGTATTAATGTTGCTTTCTCTTCGGATTTCGACACGTGCACCTACTCCAATTAAATTGCATTTTCAGTATGAAGTGAATCTGTGTACGACGCGACCGATCAAAATGCAATACAACTACATTAATTTTGCGAAAATAGAGTTTTTCATACATGGGGAAAATGTGTCAACGGAGCCGATTGTGCGTGCTTTTGAATATGATTGGGAATTGCAGGTCTGACATCTAATTCAATATTAATTAAATGGCTTATCTGAAGCCCATGAAGTAAAGTGTGCAAAAATGTAATACCTGATACATGTCAGGATTTTAATTAGAATTATGACGGAGATTATTGCTTGAGATTAAGTTCGTAATTTCTGTTGACAACTGACAACGCATCACACCTTTCTCTGTCTCTGTCTCTCTCTCTCCCTCTCTCTCTCTCGCTCTCTGTCTCTCTCTGTCTCGCTCCTTTTCTGCTTTAATTTTTCCGCTGCATTTTCTAGTAATGACTCCTTTCTTAAAGGGTTTAACATACAGGAAATCTTCAGAATGAATCCGTAAAATATATGCATATGTCATATGCAAATTGACATGTAGCTAAAACTTCTTAGGCTAGGCTGTCAAAAGGTCTCGGCTAATAACGACTTGCCTACGCGGCTTTTGAGTTTGAGCAGTAAAATTCAATTAACCCTACCTCTAGAAAGGTCATCAGAAGGCCGAGAAACACAGTAGTTTATTAACGGCACTAATTTTGAAGAAAGCTCGGTGTTTGGTTAACCAGTTCCTTAGATAGCAATGAAATATGGATACATTATGCTCATGTACCGAATAATATGAAGTCTCGAACTTTATAACATTAATTCCATGTCTTTAATTTGTTAACTCGGTAAACATTGGATTGTTCGTCAGCATTTAGCACACAATTGCCAAATGCTTTAAAGAAAATAATCAGAAAATTTGCAATTTTGTAACACTAAAAACCGCACAAACTGCAAACCAAGCGAATGAAAGCTTTGGCACTTATAATGAGCGCTTCGTTGCCCATCGGCATTTGCGGATTTAGGAGGTGCCAAAAAGTCTTTGCAGCACGACTCGAGGCGTCTAGAAACATGCGGGCTATTGTGAGCCGGTGCTGAGGCGAACAAATCTGTATATGACAAAATTCGCAGCTTAACAATCTTCCATCAGCCTCGTAGCGAAACTCATTTGGTCACTTTTTGGATTAAGTTCAACTTTTTGAAACGAGTTTGAAATGTCAAAAGTAACCTTGCCTCTTGTGGCCTTATTCTTAAATGCGATATGCGGAATATAAAAATTCTTAGATTTTCTCCTGTCTTTGCTGTCGAACATAATACGCTTATTTGTTAACGAACATTCTTTGGCATGATTATTTTATTATGTAAGGGGGAGATAACACTGATAAGAAAAAAATTTCATTGCAAGTTGAGTTCGACCTGTTGCTTTAAAATTCGTAGTATAGAAAATCAAAAATGCAATTTTCACAAAAGCACGTTGCGCACACTCAATTCAATAAATTACGTAAACAGAGCCAAAAAAAAACAAGCGAGAACGTTGTAGTCAGGTGTCACCGACTGCAAAAACACATTGGATACCATACAGTAAGCACCATCTCGATGACAGGTGTCGCAGAACAGGATGGGGTGTAGTTTCCAAGATAATGCCGATCTTTGACGGAGATTCTCAGCAATCTGCTCTCCAAGTTTACTTATAAAACTGCATCAAATACAGGCTTTTGCGAATTTCAGAGGCGGAGTTGGGCGTTCTCCGCAAAAATGTTGGAAGAGTTTCCCAATAATCTTCCTTCCAAGTTTGGCAACCATAGCTCTGAAATTGCGGGAAATTTTAGTTTCTTGTCCTTGTTACTGCTTTCAAATTGTGTGAAATGTGTGATTTTTCGATTTATACTGTTTCTGGTGACTGAGCGTACTCATCCAATTTTGTCGATTTCTTCGAGAAATTCCCGGTTACTTTCAAAATATGGTAAAAATCTAGTTACAAATTGTGGAAGATATGGGCATTTGAGATTTCTAGGGCCGAAGTTCTGAAAAATGTATACTGATATTTTAAAGGATGTTACCAACAAGTTACCTTCCAAGTTTTCAGCTCTGTCTTTTAAAATTGTGGGAGATATGCGGTTTTATCGATTTGCGATTATCAATTTTCTCGATTTCCCTGACAACTAGTAGACAGCCTTTTCAACACGACACTTTATCTGACGCGGGCACATACCAGTATATGTTCCAAGCTCCAGAAGTCCAGACGGACGGACGGACAGACAGCATGACGGGCATTGTACAAAGCCAATATACTCTAATAGCTTCGGTATCAGAGTATAAAAAATTAATTATTCATATCCGAACGTCACGTGTGATGAGAGTCGCATAACCACAAACTGACATGAAGCAAAATAACATCACCAGTGTTCAAGGCTTTCCTCTGAATGGGGGTAAATGTTGAAAAAATAACGTATTCATGCAATAAAACAATATGCTGCAGCAGCTGGAATTAAGTATGAGGAATCAGAGATTTTTGTAGGCTGGAATTTATATTGGACTCTCGCAAGGGGAACAAACTTTGAATTATTGAAAAGCCAATTTAAGTTCACTTCAGTTAAATTTACATGCATACATTTCACTAGCTTATTGTTAAATTTAACAAAACAGATGAGCCATTCTGTGCTGGAGATATAAAAATCTCCTAAAAATCGTTAATTAACATTCATTTTGAAATATATTAATTCACTGTGTGCTTGAAGTATGATGAATTATATAAGTGGTTTGTCTGTCTGGCGGAGTAATATAAAATACATTTCTTTGAGAGAAATTATAATGCAATTAAATAGTATTTCAATTAGTTTTATTTACAGAAATTTAATAACCTCCTTTAAACTACTCAAACATAGCAAATATTTAACGTAAGGGTCAGGATTGTTTTGGCAACCAACTGGTAAGTAAAATCATTTTGGTTTTGCAAAAGTTTGCTTTGTCTCTATTAAAACTTGGTAAATGTAATTTACTACTAGCAAATAAACTGGCTTGTCTATTACAAATGAAGAACCAATTCTGCCAACAGTAAATTATTTGTTGGCAAACGAGGAGAGAATTTCATTTTACTTCTTAGTCGGAAACTCTTAACCATGTTATTTTGCTTCATGTCAGTTTGTGGTTATGCGACTCTCATCACACGTGACGTTCGGATATGAATAATTAATTTTTCATACTCCGATACCGAAGCTATTAGAGTATATTGGCTTTGTACAATGCCCGTCATGCTGCCTGTCCGTCCGTCCGTCTGGACTTGGAGCTTGGAACATATACTGGTCTATGCCCGCGTCAGATAAAGTGTCAAAGTTGGTGTGCTACGTCTACTAGTGGGCTAGGAAATCGATAAAAATTGATAATCGCAAATCGATAAAACCGCATATCTCCCACAATTTTAAAGACAGAGCTGAAAAAAACTTGGATGGTAACTTGTTGGTAACATCCTTAAAAGATCAGTATACAATTTTCAGAACTTCGGCCCTAGAAATCTCAAATGCCCATATCTTCCACAATTTGTAAGCTAGATTCACCATATTTTGAAAGTAACCGGTAATTTCTCGAAGAAATCAATAAAATTGGATGGCCACGCTCAGTCCGCCTCCCAGAAACGATAGTATAAATCGAAAAATCACACATTTCACACAATTTGAAAGCAGTAAAAAGGACAAGAAACTAAATTTCCTGCAATTTCAGAGCTATGGTTACCAAACTTGGAAGGAAGATTATTAGGAAACTCTTCCAACATTTTTACGGAAACGCCCAACTCCGCCTCTAAAATTCGCAAAGGCCTATATTTGATGCAATTTTATAAGTAAACTTGGAGAGTAGATTACTAAGAATCTCCTTCAAAGATCGGTATTTCTTGGCTACACCCATCCTGTTCTGCGACACCTGTCATCAGATGGTACTACTTATGGTATCAATGTATTTTGCAGTCGGTGACACCTGACTACAACGTTCTCGCTTGTTTTTTTGGCTCTGTTTACGTAATTTATTGAATTGAGTGTGCACAACGTGTTTTTTGTGAAAATTGCATTTTTGATTTTCTATATACGAATTTTAAAGCAACAGGTAGAACTCAACTTGCAATGAAATTTTTTTCTTATCAGTGTTATCTCCCCTTACATAATAAAATAATAATGCCAAGGAATGTTCGTTAACAAATAAGCGTATTATGTTCGACAGCAAAAACAGGAGAAAATCTAAGAATTTTTATATTCCGCATATCGCATTTAAGAATAAGGCCACAAGAGGCAAGGTTACTTCTTGACATTTCAAACTCGTTTCAAAAAGTTGAACTTAATCCAAAAAGTGTTAAATGAGTTTCGCTACAGGCTGATAAAAGATTGTTAAGCTGCGAATTTTGTCATATACAATTTATTCGCTTCAGCACTGGCTCACAATAGCCCGCATGTTTTTAGACGCCTCGAGTCGTGTTGCAAAAACTTTTTGGCACCTCCTAAATCGCAAATGCCGATGGGCAAAGAAGCGCTCATTATAAGTGCCAAAGTTTTCATTCGCTTGGTTTGCAGTTTGTGCGGTTTTTGTGTTACAAAATTGCAAATTTTCTGATTATATTCTTTAAAGCATTTAGCAATTGTGTGCTAAATGCTGACGAATAATCAATGTTTACCCAGTTAACAAATTAAGACATGGAATTAATGTTAAAAGTTAAAGACTTCATATTATTCGGTACATGAGCATAATGTATCCATATTTCATTGTATATAAGGACTGGTTAATAAACACCGAACTTTCTTCAAAATTAGTGCCGTTAATAAACTCTTGTGTTTTCGGCTCCTTGATGCTTTCTAGGGTAGGGTTAATTGAATTTACTGCTCAAACTCAAAAAGCCGCGTAGGCAAGTCGTTATTAGCTTAGACCTTTTGACAGCCTAGCCTAAAAGTTTTAGTACTATCAATTTGCATAATATATGCATATATTTTACAGTTCATTCTGAAGATTTCCTGTATGTTAAACCCTTTAAGAAGGAGTCATTACTAGAAAATGCAGCGGAAAAATTAAAGCAGAAAAGGAGCGAGACAGAGAGAGAGAGAGAGAGAGAGAGAGAGAGAGAGAGAGACAGAGACAGAGAAAGGTGTGATGCGTGTCAGTTGTCAACAGAATTACGAACTTAATCTCAAGCAATAATCTCCGTCATAAATTTCAATTAAAATCCTGACAGTATCAGGCATTAATTCTTGCACACTTTACTTCATGGGCTTCAGTAAGCCATTTAATTAATATTGAATTAAATGTCAGACCGCAATTCCCAATCATATTCAAAAGCACGCACAATCAGCTCCATTAACACATTTTCCCCATGTATGAAAAACTCTATTTTCGCAAAATTAATGTAGTTGTATTGCATTTTGATCGGTCGCGTCGTACACGATTTACTCATACTGAAAATGCAATTTAATTTAAGTAGGTGCACGTGTCGAAACTGAGAGAAAGTAACATTAATACAAATTGCCAGATTATCTGATACTCAAGTCTCTTTAAATATGAATTGTACTTCATTTTATTTTATTTCACCAGCAATACGTTTAATCAAACACGAACATGTTGTAGCTTGTAGAGGAGCAACAGGTGTGCTTGCTGGATACTTTGGGAAACTAAGTATCTAAACACACAATGATTCAACAAGAAAGAGTTTGACGATAGGATAAAAACATGTTGTGGCGAACAAGTTGCAAAACAGGCAGGTTGTAATGCCAATGGAGTGTTGTCTTGAACTACTTGTGTGCAACAAAAGAATATCAGTCAGAACGTGCTGTGGCAGACCGATATGGTATCTGATTGTGCCAAATATACCTGTATTTATATTCTTGCTTAACACCAATAGCTTAGTTGAGGAAAATAACTTTTCCAAATAAATTGCATTACAGTGTAGATATTATCAGATGCACAAGCATCCATTACATCCGCTTCTTGGACAAGCAGCGAACTGAACTAAAATAATAAAATTTTATCTCAGTCTCAAGTTTAGCGTATGAATTTACTGAAAGCTTACTGGTTACTGCAGTTGAGTATCATATGTATGTATATGTATGTGGTCGGGCACCACAAATAGTTGGATAGTTGGCGATAAATGGCGACAGCTGAACTTTATTTATTTTTTTTTTGGCCAAAGCAAAGGTCGAATGTAAAGCTTCCGACTGCAAAGGATAGGCAAATTCAGCTAGTGAAATTTCCCCAAAGAAAACCAACTGCAGTATTACAATGTGTGTGGGAGTGTGCAGCAATTGCAAATTACGTTCGTGTCAACAGATATTTACAAGTAGTACAATGCATAAATTTGAACAGACTGGATTTACACGCTTTTACTTGCTTTTGACCGATGTGTTAAAGGAAAAGATAGACGATTGTACTTCGCTACGCAATCACAAATGCCACAAAATAAGAAGAGTAAGAGTGAGAACCATATTCGTAGTTTAAAGTAGGTCGACCTCATACATTTCACTTTACATTGAAATCCAATAGAAAATACAAGTTTTTGCAAGATAGTAGCTCAATTACCTAGTAACAATGCACATACAGTGACTCACAGCTCATTTTGACCAGTGCCTAGCAAACAATTTAAAGTGCTATAAAATTTAAACAAAGAAACCAACGCAAAATGTTTAAATGCCAATTTGTTTCATGTTATATCACGTTTGAAAAAGAAACTTTAGTTTTTATTAAAATATTAATTAATTAATTAAAATTAGTCAAAAACTGAAAAATATCCAAAATACATGTCCCAGCTGATTTTGACCAGTCTTAAAAAAAGGAACATATTTGCCGTATAAAAGCTTAAATAAGGATGTTAATACTTAGTATGATATCCTTTAGCCTTAATAACTTCCCTTAACCTATTATTCATGGAAGATACCAGCTTTCGGGTAGTTTCTGGACTGTTTTTGCTCCACTCATCCAGCGGAGCATTCTTGAGATCGGATCTGTGATTCCGGATGCTATTTTCCAGCAGAGCCCACAAATTTTCAATAACATTTAAACCTGGAGACTGGGCCAATGGAATTATCATGTGGGGGCAGTTCCAGATAAGCCAGGACTGTACTAATCCGGACTTATGCTTGGTTGTTGTCCTGGTCGTTGGCCTGGTAGAACCGGAAAATACGTCGGATTTCTAGCTTCTCGGCACTTTGGAGTAAATTTTCCTTTAATATATTGAGGTACACATTCTTGTCCATTGTTGTTTCAGTGGACACCAAATTTCGGACGCCGGCTGCCGAGATACATGCCCCTACCAGGACACTTCCTCCGCCGTGCTTGACTGCTGCCTTTAGGTTTTTGGGACTCAACTCAGTATTGGACTGTCGCCACACATAATTCCGTCCGTCCCAGCCAAAAATGTTGAATTTGGACTCATATGCAAATATGACTGTGTTCCAGAACTCCAAATCCTTGTCCAAGTGGGTTTTGGCGAACGTCATCCTAGTCCCTTTATTTTTCGCGCTTATAAAGGGCTTCTTCCGTGGTACTCGGGCATGAAGTCATGGTTGCGCAGAACTGGCGCACAGTTTCCACACTGCACTTTTTCCCCATTTCATCCTCCACCTGTTGAGTCAGTTTTGGAGCCGATAGCCTGAGATTTTCCCTTATTTTCCTGATGATCCTCCGCTCATCCTGTTCGGTGAAAATCTTGTTTGGTGCAATTCTGCCCTTGTCCTCTATCCGATTTTCGTCAACGAAGCGCCGAATGATATAATATACAGTTGACTTGCATAGATTGACCATTTTAGCTATTTGGCGATGTGAATATCCGATCTTGAAGTGTTCCAGGATGAGATTCCGTTGTTCAATGGTGGTCCGTTTGCCCATAGTCCTTGTTGGCTGGTTGCACCCAAGATGCAGGATATAACTAATCTGACTACGAAGGATTGGTCTATTTATACCGAAAATAATCAACCTGACGTAAAAAATCCGGGTTTTATGGCACCCAGGTGTCCATAATGCCACTGGTCAAAATGACCTGGGACCATAAATTAAGGTACTTTTTTACATAACCCTACCTAGCGGGTGGGAAACCCCCAGTTTATTGGGGTCATATATTAATTTTGGTGGTTAATATATGTACCTGCCATCGGTCTTTGGAATTTTTGAAAAATAATGTATAATTAGTTTATGGCACGCATTTAAAATTTTTGCTACACACTGGTCAAACTGAGCCGTGAGTCACTGTATATCCACTCGGTTAGTGATGCTGATCAATAATATATAAAGACTTTTTGGGGTCGAGGACATCTTCTATACTGCGTTACACATGTAATGACAAAATCGTAATACATTCTACAAGGGTATAAAAACGGATTCGAGACTTACAAACCATCTTAATATTAAGATTGAATCATTTAAGAAAACTACGCACAGAATAACGAATTAGTTTGCTTCGCAGCGAAGAGAGAACTGTGGATATGAAATGAGATCACATTAATAAGTATCGGAGATACGAGATATATTAGCAGTTTGCCTTCAGCAGCAAAGCATCGCATGTTGTAAACAGAATAAGGTTGAGCAGGTTAAACCAACCAATTAAGCACATTTTATAAATTTTAACTGTTTTAAGTTTTACATTGTTGTTGCCTCTTAATGCGTTAGATATTTGGATTGAATTACTTATGTAAATTATAAACATGAGTTGGCAACTTACAGTTTCGGTGGTCTTTTCCAGTCTAACGCCATTTTGCCACCAAGTGATTACAGCAGGCGGCCTGGATCCAGCACTTTGGCACAAGAGATCATATCTTCGTCCAGCTGATAAGGGCTGATAAGCCCCCAGCAGTCTTATATTCAAAGGTGCAACTTTAATTAAAGTAAATTTAGAACAATAAATTAATTGGCAAATTTAATGGTTACCACTTACATTTTAATCATCAAAGGCAATGAAAGGAATATTCGGTAAGCTAAATGTTGATTTGTGTATATTAAAGAAGAATATACATTCCCCATTTGGAACTTCAAGTTTTATTATTCAAGTATTATTAAGGTTAAGCTCGCTTAACCTATCATAAATCCTACATGTCATAGATTTTGAAGCCCAAGATAAATAATAAAACTTATGAATATTTTAAATTAAAGGACTCCAGATCTTATCGACTTATCGATTCTGCTGATGATGTTTAGATTGAGAATGCTGAGGGACCTGTATAGTCGGACCCGCTTGGAAGTTGTGGGGAAGCCATGTTGGCATTGTCAGAGGGGAGAGTATCAGCTCCGTTTTTGCTGGGCTTACACTGAGTCCAAATCTTCTGACATAGCTGGATAGAATCAATGTTGGTTTTGCAAACACAGAAAGTCTGCGGAAATTATTGGCCGAGACGGCGATGGCAACATCGTCCGCATATGCAATAACGTGAAAAACATCCCCGTCCAATATTCCATAGGAGGGTGAGAGTATTCGGCCTTGTGGCGTGCCTGTACGGATGAGCCCGATGGTAGTCGACGTAACCAGAGTCGTCTTAGCAGACCTGCGTTGCAGTATCTGACCTACAAGACTCACTGAGCCGAAACGGGATACATATTCACATCCGTCTTGTTAAGGAGCTGGAATTCAGGTGAATGATGATCAACCATCAACCATAATACCATAGAGCACCTGAATCATTTGAATATTGATTGCCCTAAAGATTTCTACTAAAATCTGCGGCGGGAACAAGGTATTCGCGTGTGGTATACAGACATCGTCAGAGTAGGTGGCGAGGAACATTTTGCGACACAATCCCGATGAATCAGAACAGGTTTGGGCAGATAAAAAATGCCTAAGCAATATTTTCATTTGTATTTAAATTAATGCTTCATTGCTGCACTATGATGATTTTTTAAATTATAATAAAAAGATAAACAAACTAGAAGTTGTACTTTAAGAGTAACTAAAAGTCAAAGCATTTTATATACTTACAATTCATGTCGATTTGAACAACTGCCTCTACAACAGAAGCTCTGGGATGGTTTAAGGCTCTGCAAACAAGTCTGGAATTTAAGTCGCTTCTGCCAAGTGGACCGAGTAAAATTTCACTTTGCAGAACTTTTC